>LKNJ01000472.1:2500-15883 GCA_002120245.1 Maccullochella peelii | reverse complement strand
GGTGGAGGGAAGGGGGAGTAGGAGCTAGTGAAGGGAGGCGTGGGGAGGGGGAGCATAGACGGAGATGGTTAAATGACACAACAAAGATGAGCAGCTGACAGTTTGCTGCCGATCCTTCAGGAGCATTGTTTACATCCAGACAGGCGCTGCAGGCACCCCCCTCATCTCCATCTCTCCATCGCCCTGTCTCTCGCTCTATCATTCCCTCTCTCTTTCGCTTTGTCTCCCTTTCTCCTGGATGGGGGTGACATGTGGGGCAACGCAGAAGCTCAGCATGGTGTGTGTGTGTGTGTGTGTGGAGAGAGGAAGCTCTTGAAACAAAATATACACTTGCACAATTGCTCCTCCACATATAAAAACACACACAGAGACACTACAGAGGCTTGAGACACCTCGTAATTAGCCTTTATCAACCTAATGAAGTAAATACCACAGTATAATAGGGTTTACTATTCGACTAGAGAGACATGAATAAGGATAGCCACTTAAAATTAGCCACTGTGGAATTTGTATGCAGATACACTGATAGTAGAGTGGAAGGCTTTGAGATAAAGGACACAATAGGTTGAGCACCTTTTTTGCTTTAAGAACCATACCAGTATGTTTCCAGGTTTTACCCCCCAAGTATGTAACATATATACTTTACAGTTTTGCAAACATATATTAAATATACATTGAAATTTCTAAAAAGACATTCAATACACTAAAGAACTTAAATTAATCAAAAAATATTGGATATATTAATCGACAATGTATTGTACACGGGCTAAAACGCGCAGAAGCACCGGTATGTTCCTTTAAATAGATCACACATGAGAAGACGTCTCTTGACTTTAAACTATCAAGCAATAAGACTTTTTGCTTTGCAGGGAAACTTTGTAATAATTGTTAACCATCAAGAAAATGCAATAACTTACAAAGCTTTAGCAGCATCATTGTTAAATTGATCTAATACCTGCAGTGTATGTGCGCCTATGAATCAGTGTCTGAGTTTTTGCATGTGTGTACACTTGACTTAATATATTTAAGAGAAAAAGACAGAAATGTTAGGGGGGAAAAGTGCCACCCACACAAAGAGGGCATGCAAACACAAGGCCATGCACATTCATACACACGTCACCGGCAATCAGCAATAAGGAGATCTTTAACCGCAGCCCGACTAGATTACATTTTTGCGCACGGGTAAGTCTACGCAGAAATACAGCAGATGATTTAACATTTAGTTAGGGAAACATGACACTCTAGCCCATTTAGTTTCACCCCACTTTGTAGGATGGCCAGATGCTTTTGATATGTGCATTTAATTTTTCAAACGGTTAAAATCATAGCCAGTCTTTTGATCACAGAGTAAAATCATACTGTACTGCAGCTCAGACAGTTGGGTGGATTTCACTTACATCTAAAAAAAAAAACAAAAAAAAACTTTAATAGTCAACACAAGTAAAAATCAGTAAACTGGCACTGAGAAAGAGAAGCCGTCCACCACTGCTTAAAACAGTAGTTCACTTAAAAGATATTAAGAAGTTTCTTTTAAAGGAGTTCAGGAGTCGAGACTATCATGAGTCCCACTGAGCAGGTCCATACCTACTTACCATAGCAGTAAAACGCAACTGATACAGTGCTTACCTCCTCTGAGTAGTGATCTGAGGGAAGAGGGGGGTAGTCACACTGTTCTATCTTCTTACAAAGGGAGTAAAGGTTCATCTTATCCCCATAGAACGGACTCTGTAGGGCTGCCATCTGAAATATAAAGATATGAGGAAACAGGGAAAAGAAAATGTAGAGGGAAAGGGGGAGAAGACAAGAGAAAAGAGTGTGAGAGAGCAAAGTAACAACTTGAAACACCCTGTCAAAATTCAACAGGTGCTACACAGAAGACACCGTACAGCAAGTTAAAAGTAGAACATGCAACGTTTACTGCTATCGAGGTATATGACTTATTGATTAAAGCAGGGAGTGCTTGGGTGTGAGAGGCAAATAAAGCCAGACAACAAGTCGATATGTTTTGTGTACATATCAAATCAGTACACACTTATTTATGTTATATGTAGTGGAATGAGCGGTGGTCTAAAATTCAAGTGAACCAAAACAAAAAAATCCATGAAAGCTTCCCTTAGCTTATGTGTGTTTTCCTCTAGTTTGCTGGCCCTTTCTGCTGCGCTGCTTCCAAAACTCAGTGATGAGAATGAGAGGAAATATACAGCTGAGAAAGCAAGAGGAGAATGTGAGGAGAGGGGTGCAGGCATATGAGAGGAGGGAATTTTTCAGTTTGCTGGAGCAGCGAGAAAACTGTATCCTCTGGAAAACAAATGCAAACAGTGCAGAGCAGAGGAGAAGGGAGACAGATGGGAAGGGTAAGGAAGAGTGGAAAGGATCAGGAGACTTTTGCTGAGTGGAAATAGGTGAAGAATCCCGTCTGCCTTTCTAAGAATAGAAAATATAGCATTTTTGCCAGGCTTAGTGACTGACTCACTTCCTATAAATGTGCTTGCGCAAGGTGAAGCCTGCAGCAAACATGCATAACAAACACATTATATTCTTTTTTTTTTTTTTCATTTCCAACTTCAATGTGATCTTGAGTAATGTTTTTAAACTTTGGATGTGGTAATTGATAGCAGACAAATGGTGATGAATTGGAACAAGGAGCATGCATTGCTATAAAAGGACGAGATAAAGAAAGCAACATCACAAGTTTATCATAGTGCGCAGATGAAATTTTGATGCACATGATTATTCCCCCCAGGTGTCCCTACATTATTATCGAAGAATGTACAGTATGTGTTTGACAGACTGTTAATTGGTAGTGTGAAAGAACAATGAGAACAATGTGTCGACAGAATACAGCAGGTTAGTGTGAATGTGCCACCTTCAAAAATATCAGGCACAATATTTATGTGTAAATAGGTCCATAAAGGAAATAGAGGCAGCATTACAGAAGCTGTCTCTTAGTTACCATGGGGACAGGCTATCCTGTGCCATGGAGAATAGGAACAATGTTACAGTAATCAAGAACAACACCAGGTGATTTCTTAGCATTCCTTTGCAAATGGTTGCCTACCTCGGAGATACAGACACAAACTCACAGGGCCATTTAAGGCTACTGCTTACATAATACAAAAAAGACATATGTCATTTGGCCACTTCGTCAGCTTACCTGTAAAGTCACGAAACTACTAAAAAAAAAAAAAACTTGCCAAGTGGAAATTGTCTCCCTTTGTTTCATGTATCTACAAAATGTAACCCTTTGACATTGCCCAAAAAGTGCCAAGCACATCACCAACTTGTAGGTGGCTTCTCCGTTTCAGTCTTCACTGAAAAATGTGTCAAACATTGATGGTGCAGAGACAGAAAAGTTCTTGTTCCCTATCGGGCAGATTTTGACAGAGTCTCTGTCACAGCTTCCAGTGGGAAGTCAAGATGACGGCAGCAGAATCTCAGTGGGCCATCTCTCCTCTGGACATAATTTACCATCACGCAATTCATCCGCGCTGTTAATCAAACGCTCACATGAATACAGTATATCCTCACAAAAACACATGTGAACACTAAGTAAAGACGATCTCCCTCTCTCTATCTCTCCTCTGCTCCAACAATGACTACTGAGACAGACACAGCAGGCAGTTGACAGTGATGAGATGTGTGAGGAAATGTGTATTCCTGTGTGTGTCAGCAATGATGCACTTCCATTAGTAACAAAGCCTCATATGTGTAACCTAAGATTTCAGATTTGATTCTGCAGTGATTAAGAGACAAATACAGACGCAAGGATAAATGCACATACAGCAATGGTTCATCCATGAAAATGCATACTCAGGATGAGCACGAATGGCATATCCAGAGGGATACTACAACAGTGTTGCAGAGCCAACTTAAGGCAAAGTAGTCAAGGTATAGACCCTCATATCACTGAGCGCAACCGAATACACAAAAGTTTTCGGATGTACTGAAAAAGTATTATGTATAAATCCTCACTCCTTAGCTGGGATTTCAAGTAAAATGTATTTTTGTGAAAATAATAAAAAAAAGATGTGATATAGTTGCATTTTTGTACAATTCTAACGACCCCCTTAATGCTAACATGTTAGCAGAAAAGTCTGCGTACTCTATGAGTTTGCATAGGCTGCTGCCATAGATGCCAAAGATGCAATATACTAAACCCAACTAAGTATAGCTAATATTTGTATTATTGGAAAATAAAACATACTCACCAACTTAAAATGAATCCACAATTGCAATATACCACCAGCATGTCACTGATAACATGTAATAAACTACAGGACTTTCCCACTGATTCAGTTTCTAACATTAAAAAGCACATGACACGCAAGACACACATACTGTACAATATGTCATTCATTTTAAACATTAAACATCAGACATGAATACAGAAGATGAAGCCTGAGAGGTGAGATCACATTCAAATTACCAGTCCACTAATTAATAATTATTATTATTATAACTAATAATTTTTGTTACGTTAAAGTTCATGATTGGCGTTCATAAATTGAAGACAATAGTTGCAACAATATTAACATAACAATTAGAATCTTAACTTTTTTGATTGTCTAAACCTACAGCAATTAAATCACCAGCTAATCTGCTATTCACTGCAGCCTATAAATACACCATCAGTCCAGTGAGGTCAGAAAACTTTTGATTTTATCATGAGACAACCACAAAAGGTCAACGGACATCTTGCACTTTTATTTCAGAAACTAATCACTTTTCAACAAACAAACTGAGCGCTCTCAAAATGCAAAAAAAAACTTGAGGGCAGTGTCAGGCGGACTCAGCTGGCTTTCTTTCAAAAGGGTATGAGTTTGGAGTGCCCGTGTGTGCACAAAAAATGCTCGCTACTTGCAATAAAAGTTTGACTTGGAAATGACCATGACTTGGAATGGACCATGTGGGAAAACAATCTTAATTGCTTTATAGTAAATATATGTACATCTTTTAGTGCTGTACAACAGGTAGTGTGAACATCTGTGGGTTTGTGTCTAAGGGATAGATAGCACTTCCCAAAACTATAAATTTCTCAGTAAGCGAGAGAGAAAAAGAGTGAGACAGAACCAGACAGAGAAAAAGAAGAAAATCAGCCAGCTATAGACACCAGGAGGCAAAGGGTTAAACAAGACCCCATCGTATTTTCATGCATCTTCTGCTTTTGACAGATGAAAAATGTCAACTGTCCTGTTTGTATTTGGGAGTTTTTGCACTATTCATCTGCTTCATTAGTGCCTGCTGCTCCTAGCCCCTGACAGCTGCCGGCCCCCTGCTCTCAGCACACACACACACACACACACACACACACACACACTTACTCCTTTTTTCAGACTGTGTTGTCGCAGTGGGTTAGATGATTGACTCACTCTCTGACCTCTGAGGCCCTAGTGTGTGAGTATGAGACTGTGTGTGTGTGTGTGTGTGTGTGTGTGTGTGTGTGTGTGTGGTTCATTGATATTCGAGAGACATACAATGCACACGCATGCCTGCTGTCTGTCTAAGGGGTGTGAGCTGCTGGTGGCAGAACACGCGCACCCCCCCACAAACACACAGTTGCACACACACACGTACACACACCCTCCCCTCCTTTGTTCCTTGGCTCTTCTTCAGCTGGCCAGCAGGCTGTGCTCTGCCCAGCCCAGGCATGTAAAGCCAGCAAGCATCCCTGTCCATGTAAAAGTTCTGGATGGGGTCTTCCAGCTTAATAAACACTGATCCCGCTCTCTCTCTCCAGCTTCTCTCCGTGTACGCCAATTAAAAGGAGCTGCAAGAGGCTCCGTCTTCTCCCTCCACCCCTCTTTATCCCTAGAGCCCTTACAGCCTGGGACCAAAGGGCTTCTCACAAGTTCTCACTTACTCATTTATGAACACACATACAATTATAGGCGCACGCTACATCAATATAAACACCTACATGTTAAACACACACAAAATATATTTTGTATATATTCTCTCTCACACACACACACACACACACACACACACACACACACACACACAGTGCAAGTGAGGAAAGCATGACTTTCTTTTATGTGCTCATTGGTCCTTCATGTGGTTTTATGATGATATATTAATCAAGGCAATAAGTCACAGTGCAGGGACAGTCATTAAAAATATACCTACACCCAGTGGAGCTACATCACTGCTCTACTTCAACACACTAAAAAGAGAAAAAGGAAGGAAGAAAGATAAGAAGATGAAGAATGGACGGATGAATTAAAAGTGTCAAGATTGTTCCAGTGAGTTGAACTTTTGAGGAAAACTGATAAAGGATGTGTTCTTATGTCCCCATCTCACTGCAGCTAAACTAAGTGTTGGTATTTTAATTGTGAAATTGAAAGGACTAGGTCAGCATTTTTGGATATACACTTTTTGTATTTTTTTGTATTTTTCTTGCTGAGAGGTGGATCAGAAGGTCAATACCACTCTCATGTCTGTCCATTAAATATGAAGCCATAGCCAGCAGACAGTTAGCTTAGCACAAAAACTGGAAACGGGGGGGAGGGGGTAAAAAGCTAACCTGGTTCTGTCCAAAGGTAACAAAATCCGCCTACCAGTACCTCTAAAGCTCACTAATTAACACATTACATGTCATTTGTTTAAAACAACGTACAAAAACTGAAGTGTAAAAATGAAAGGGAATAAGTCTATTTCCCAAACTACACCTTGAAATAGCCGACCAACTCAAGGGTTTGGCCGTGCAGTGGGCTCATAAAAGTACAACTGAATTGACGGTTCTGTTCCCAAACGATATTAAGGCTTTAAGACGAAGGCAGAGTTTGCGTAGGTCATGGTCACTGGTAGGAGGAACATGTATGTTAAGGCATCAAAAACTACACATACTGTATAAAATAGATAAAAGGATACCAAGGTTATCCACAAGCAGCAGGCTTTGTTTGCAAAACCCCCAATCCCATTTTCAAAAACATATAGAAAGCTATAGTCACAGGGCCAACTCATCACATGTAAACGCCAGCTGCTGAGAACCCAGCATTTTTGGGCCTCATAAAACCAAGAGGGGCAGGAGAGGAATCATGCAGGAGGCATGAGACATGGGCACAGTCAGAGGTATGGAAGGCTGAGCTCCTACAGGAAGGAGACACATTCCAGTAAAGCTTTTCAAGATATTCTCCCCCTCTGCTAACCTTTACACAAAACACAGCAATCACAAAACATCCGTACAAGCTGGAGACCTACAGCGTGCGTAAAAACACACTGAGCAAGAGGGTGAGAGTACCTATTGCAAATATGAGGTAGTTTTGACTGAGAACAGGAGGAGAGAGTGCTAGGAGACTGCAATGTCATCGACTGGCATGTGACCAAACCCCCTCCCTACCTTCCTGGTCACCCTGGGAGACAACCCCGGCGACTGCAACAACCCCGTTTACCACGACGTAGGTGGTTTGGGTGAGGGGCACAGGGCAGGGTTAGGTGATGTAATGAGGTTGGAGACAAGGAGAAGGGAATCAAACAGAATGGGAGATAAAGATAGACGCAGATACAATGACCATGTATTGATGGAAGGACCCTTCGGACCCTAACCCAACCCCCAGGCACAAGAATGAAAAAGGCAGGCTCTCTCAAATGGAGCCGTTTCACACATAAGCAAACAAACTCCCTGGGATACACACACACACGCACGCACGCACACACACACCTCAGCACCTACTGTATGTTCAGAGTGAAATCAATGAGTACCAAAGGGATCAGGCGTGGATTTCTATGTGAATTCCTTATGCCTGAAGGTTAAGTGAGGAAAAGGGAGGCATACGGAGGGGAACATAGAAGAGGGGAGGAGAACAGAGCAAGGAGGAATGGAGGAAGAGAGTTTCAGAGAGAAAGTGGCAAGTTTCCTGACACTGAATGCACTGTGGAGCCCTCTTACCAAGAAAAGTGGAAAGCAAGGGTCTGCTCTTCAAAGAGCATATGCATGGCGTGGTGAGCACTGCTCTGGTAACAATAAGGTTGTAAAATCTTTATCTCCACAGGCTCCTTGCATGGCTCACCTTGACCTGATGGCTGGAGTTCTATCTCTGCTCTTTTACCTACAGTACTCTCTGAATGAACATCCCCCATCTTTCTCTTCTCTCCAGCAATCTATAACCCTGCTCTCGCCATTTGTTATTTCCCCCTTCCACTTCTTCCCCTGTGCTCTTTCTCTCTCTCTCGAACCTTCTATCTCCTCATTCTTTTCATTCTCTCTGAGGACATCTACTGCCTTCTCTAGCTTCCTATATTGTTCCTATATAGATTCCTAAACTTTTTCACCTTGCATCTTTATTCCCTGCCTCCTGACCTCCTCAGGATGCCATAAGTCTCCCACTATTTTTTCACTTTTGCTCTCTAGCTCTCCCCTTCCCTCTCCTCATCTCTGGTCTCCATCTTGTGTTTAGTTCCCCCTAGCAGTAGTCTTAAGGGTCGCTGGATTGTGCCCCATCTGAAACTTTGAAACAATCAATGCTCAGGCTGCACATGCAGTTCTATGACAATTTTAAAATGAACAGCTTCCTCAACAAAATATTTTTAAAAACATAAGTCAAGTTACACCATGGACAGAATCCCCAACTACAATTAAACACAGCCAAATGTTAACATAAATTTAAAAAAAAAAAAAAAACCTAAATCAAACTCACCCTAACAAAACCACAACAAAATGAGCTTAATTAAACAAAACTGTGCAATGCTGGTGTGGTTACACCACCATGATATCTGCAGAAACTATGCAACAGGTATGATATAAACTAGAGCAATCTGGTTTTTATTAACAGTAAAAGTAGCATCCTCCATGTAAAACACACACACATACCACACATATAAAAAGTACCAAAAACAGAATGTGACCTACAGCACCGACTGCTTTCAGCCAACCACAGCCGTGCATTGCCGTAGTGCATTGTGGGGAACTAATTAGCATGAAGGACTGTGGTCTCTGAGCAACCATGACCTGCAAGCTGAGCTAAAACTTCTTCTTCGTGCATTCTCCACCTCTATGCCTGAGGCGCAGTAGAGAAGGTGTAGTCACTGGTGCGTTGAAATGCAGCCCAAGTGATCAGCAACTCAGGGGAGTTAGGAGAGAAGAGGGGAGAAAAATGTGGGTGTTTCCTTGGCCAACAGTGTGTCTCTAAAAATGTGTGTATGTGTATTCAGTGCATCTGAAGGCTGGCAAGGTGAAACATCAGATTGACTGCCATCAGCCATGTATATCATTGTTCTGCTCCTCACTCTTTCCTCTTTGTTCCCTCTTCCCGGGCTTGTTTCCACTCAGTGTGGTCTGCAGCAGGGCCCTCTGGTGCTTTGCTCCTGACTAATCAAACTAGTCAGTGTCACTGGGCGGCCTTATCTAAAACACATGGCCATGTCAGTTCCCTTCACTCACCGGCTTTTCAACGTTTAGCAGGTTCCCAGGCTAAAGAACTTTAACTCAAAGAGTCTAAGGCCTCAGCTCAGCAAGGCCACAGGGAAAGAAGTAAGGAACAGGAGGGATATCAGGTAAAGAAATGTAACATACCATTTGCATATATTATTTCTATAAAAGTGTGTATTTTTCATTTAGCACATTATGACTTGTGAAGGTGAATGTAACCATGTAGGAAAGTGCAGGTGGTGTATGTATTTGTATATATTTTCTCACAGTACTCTCTATATATGTGGGATTGGGGATAGTTTGTTTGTTTATGTGTGTGTCTGAGCCAATGTGTTCTCACGTCACTCCCACAGTCGACTGCAAGGTGACAGTGGGTGCACATATTCACATAGTTTACCTCGTAGAGCAGACATCCTAGCGACCAGATGTCAGATTTGAAGTTGTATCCGTTTTCATGTATCCTCTCTGGTGACATGTAGTAAGGAGTACCCACTGGAACACAGGGGGAGAGAGAGGGGGAGGGAGAGAGAGGAGAGGACAAGGGATAGAAAGAGATAGACAGAGGTAGAAAAGGAGAACAAGACAAAGAGAGAGCTTCAACATTTTGCATTGCAAACCCAGTTTATCAACATCACTGACACAGCTCAAACAGTACAGGAAAGCAGGTGAGGAATGGAGGTGTAATCTCAAACTGTGACACAAGGGTTGGGATACTCACCATATTTCAGCAAGAGTTTAAAAAATAAAAAATAAAACTAGAGAGAGACTTTAAAGTGCATTGCCTCTTTTAATTCTAAGTACACTCAAGTAAGATGATATTTAATAAGGTTAGATATCATCATGCACACCCATACAGTGCATGCAATTGTACAAGCACCACAAAGTTGCATACATATGTAGAGCAGACATACTTGCACACACAAAATATACATAAATCAGTTTTGATTACTGGGGCTCTGTAATGATCTGAAACAGTAGTCAGAGAATACGCCCAGGGAGTAGCAGTGGAGCCTTAAAAGTTGGCCCGTTTCTGGTTCTGGTTTGGAAATTCAAGAATCCCAAACTGCCATGGCGACTGGCAGAGCTCCAGAGAATCAGACCTTCACCCAACTGGACACAAAGAGGAACCACAGCTCAGCATCACATCCATAACACACTGCAGGAAGCTTTGGAGATTTGTTGCTCTCTTACCTGAATCTGACTGGCTGCTTTTTTTCATTAGCTTTCTGTTTACTGTGATTTCCCATGTAAAAGTCTATCAAGCACATCCAGCAGAGGTTTTATATTAATCACATATGGTTAAAGGATGGAAATTTTACCAGCCCTCTAACTTGTGCTGAGCAGCTCTCAGGCTCTGCCCATTCCACATCCTCTCAAGCAGACATGTGAATGGAGGCTTACTGGAATATGAAGATGACAGCTACACAGGCTCTGCTGAGTTGGTGTGCAACATCTATCAGTAGCATCGCTGCACATGACAATGTGTGTAGGCTACACTATAGAGCTTGTGCTGTATGTCAAAATAATCAACATCCTCCTGCATTCTCCTTGGGATCCATACTTATCAACCTAAAAACTAATTTGTTAAGCTGACACATTTGACTTAGATTACTAATGAAGTTCCTTATATGTGACATTACAATATGAGATGGATGATCTAACATTGCATCATATTATTTTTCATTGTTTATGACTTAAAACTCTTTTCTACTTGTTTGAAATGCAGTTGCCCAATGTTTCCTCTAAGCCTGTGGTATCCAATACTACGCCATGGAGGAGTTCTCAGGTTTTCAGTCCAATCAAACATGACAGCAGCTCATTTCGCTTCCTTTCTCTAGAGTTGAGGGTGTACACATTTATGAAATAGGCTTGTGGAGTAATTGGTGGAATTAAATCTTAAAAATAGTACTTGACACAACAGACTGAAAAGAGAACTAAGGGGTCCTTTCATTGCTCTGCTGTATATGTGAATATTGAATAAAAAATTAAGTTGAAAAGAAAGACAATCTAGGAGAATATCTAAAAGGGAAATGTTTTTTTAATAACCCAAACAGTCTTGCCCCTAGCCTACATACAAAATGTGCACTGGGAAACAGGTAGATGCAATGAGGAAGAGTTTTATAGAGGGTAACTGGTAGTTTACAATAGACACAAGCAGTTGAAGTGTGCTGGGTAGGTGAGAACAGCTCTCAAGTGGAAATAACTCAGGAGAAAAGTCAGCTTGCCAGAAAATGGTAGGAAAAAGCCATAACTGTACACTCACCAGCCCTCACATGCGCGCACGCACACGCACACGCACACGCACACACACACACACACACACACACACACACTCTCCAGAGTCATTCTGCACATTAACAGGTCGGAGGAAACTCAACTAATGTAATTACAATTAATAAAACTATTACAGAGGGAGCTATTATATTTGAAGTGAATGGGAACTGAAATGAAAGCTAGCACTTTTAATTTTGGTGCAGATCTAATTGGGTTGAGAAAACACGCTTTTATCTTAAATGTGCGGATTTGAATAATGAAGTGTTACCTGTCATTCCAAAAATAATCAGCATCTGCACAGGCAGAGAGAAGCAAGAGAGAGCAAGAGGAAGAATAAACAGGGGACTGGGGGATTGCCGTTTTAATTGGTCATCAGGTTGGTATTGTGGTGTATGTGTATGTGCGTGCATGTGTGTGTGAGAGCCGTGAGGTCTCATGGTGCGGTCTGAACAAGCTCCCCTAACATTCATTATTAGTTGATTAAAAAGAATCAGCCTCTCTTATGCTAATAGTTGCATTTAAAAAAAGCAGCAGAGATGGGCTCTGACTCCTTCAGCATGCTAAATTAAGGCCACATTACTTATTCATGCAAATAAATTGAAAGTCATGTTGGGATTGATTTCCATTATTGTGAATGGCTATGACAACACTGTATTCTCTGCAAAACAGGGTAATCGCTGTTGTATAGGAGGTGAAATGATTTGATTGCACAGACTTGCTGTAAATTCCTTATCAACATTTAAACCTAAAGCTTTTATAGGACATTTTAAACACCATGAAGCATTTCATAGAGGGTTCCCATTAATGGTGTAAGCCTTCTCTAATCTGTGCTCCTTTACAAGTTTTAAATTTCTGTGAATAGCAAGCAAGATTTCTGCTAGAATCTCAAAGGCGATGATCGGATTTCTCATTCAGATCCAGGCCAGGAGTTTGGAAACCTCTGCTCTATCGTGTTTTAACAAATAAAACAAAGTTGTAGGCAGCAGCACAGCCAGAATGGACTTATATTTCCATTATGTTTTTCTTGGCTTTCTATATGTCCTGCTGAGCCCCCACCCCCCATTTGGCTCTCCGCCTACCCCTTTCTGTTTTACGACTCGCTTGCTTGCCTTTATAAGATAACCAAGTCTTTATATACATTTTGAAATTGTCCTAATTATTTCCAACATCAGCCTCCCGTAAGTCGCTCTGGTTCCATCTTGTTCTCCCTCCTCCTCCCTTCTTTCCTTTTCCTCCCTTTCCCCCTGTACTCATCGTTAACACCTCTCTCATTACAGGTGTTAATTGCAGGTATATTGTACTACTTATTACTGCCAATTGGCTAGTCTCTCATTTCTCTAATGATTGCATCAGCTTTCCTGTTACTACCGTTCTTTTGTTCTTTATCTCTTTAATCCAACTCTTGCCATAACCCTGCATACATCCTGAGCACTGAAATGCAGAGTGTGTGTAGTGGGTGTCTTTTGCATGCTTGTGTGTATTCTTGTCAGTCTCATGTCCCAGAGTGTGGATGTATATGCATCACTGAGTGTGTGTCCGTTGGTGTGCATGTATGTAATCTATGTGAATGTGCGCCATTATCTGCCTCTGAATGTGTGTGCGCGCATGCATTCAAGCCCATATGGATATGCACACAGGTCCCTGTGCATACATACATCTGTATAGGAGACAAAGAGTCTGTGCATCTCTCAGTGTGTGCAAGAGTATGTAAGAGAGAAAAAAAAAACTGTGTGTGTGACTGC
>LKNJ01000471.1:148362-162357 GCA_002120245.1 Maccullochella peelii | reverse complement strand
ACAATACTAAATAAGCCATAAATAAAAACATCACACACACAAACATTAACATTCTGCAGATATTGCACAATCCCTTTATATTGCACCGTGAATTTATTTTCCAAGAAAATGTTCAGATTTTGTTTAGTGTAGTTATGGCTCTGGCATAAAAACTATTCTTCAGCCTGTTAGTCCGTGCTTTCAATGACCTGAAACGTCTGCCTGAGGGCAGCAGTTCTAAGATCAGATGTCCTGGGTGAGATGGGTCCATGAGAATATCTTGTGCTTTCCTGAGACAACATGTATTTAGTTCTCACTAAGAATGTCAGCTCTACAGTGTTGTCCAACAAATTGGATTCCAACCAATATACTTTCAGTTCAACTTACCAATACATGCATTGATCATCAACTCACTACAAATGACTTAGTTAACGTTCCCACCCACCCAAATGGAAAGTTAATATATCAATAAAACAAAATGTGACAAAGTGCATTGGAAATTAATCATGACATTTTATGCATATGACTTATTTGTCACTCAAGCTCTACTGAACAGACACAAAATACAAATAGGCAGACAAAAACATCAGATCTGTGTGGACCGATGAAGAGACTAATGTTCCCTCAAATGAATGCATGAAACAAACAAATGCCATATTTCCATTACGTCTTCCAGAGTTTTCCACCGTTTGAGGTTTGACTGGCACTCTTTGTGCCATCTCGTTGCGCCCTCTTCCTCTATAATGGTTTAATGGCACCCGACTGGAGAAATTGCAAGATACTAATGTTGACATAACGATAGTGGATGTAAATGCACATTAATTTGAAAGTTTGAAATTTCTGAAAATTCGGTCAAAATTTTTACTAAATTTTGATGGAAACATCGTTAACTTTATTTTTTCTGGAATGCTGGTTTTCAGATTAACATTTGGTGCAACGTACCCAAATCAAACTGTTCCCATAAATACCCATCTAAGCCAGGCTTGTGTCACAAAACAAGAGGAATAGATGCAGAGAATGAGCCAGGTGTCTGCTCCACAGAGAGGGTGTATATTCTGCCATTACACCTCCCTTGCTCTCCTCTGTGTGTCTCAGGCCATAAAACATCTCCTTATTAGCATCCCAGACACTTAGCTGAGGAGCAGCTTCTCTCTTTATATGCAGGCTCAGGCACATGATCATTTCCATTACAATCATTTGGGTGAAAATATGCAGCAGACACAAACATGACATTAATTTTAATGTGGTGCCACAGCTCCGTTCAATTACATTCCATAAAATATTCACTGGGAATCTCACTTGGATATAGGTAAAGGAAGTATAGCACAGCTTTAACATGGGTGTGCTAACGCAGAAGATAATATAAGAGTGTGTAGGTATTTTTTATGGCAGGGACCCTATGTGCTCTAAGTAAAGTCAGGGTTTCTACATGCTATAACCTACACTTGTGGTACAGTGTCAGTAAGCCGAAACAGAGAGAAGTCGTGTTAGGTAAAGAAATAAAACAGGAGGATGGAGGTAAAATTATATTTTCTAAAAGGGGGGAAAGTGAAGACAGGTCTGCTGGCTAAGTCCTGTCACCATTCCAGCAAAGAGAGCAGTTGAGGCGACCATACTCCTAATATAGTGCACTTTCACTACACCTGAACGATCCAAGCTTGCCAGCCCATAGGTATGAAATACCTTCATATAGTCACTAAGTAAGTCTCTGTTTCGACAGGGGCCTGCCACATGCCCTGTCACTGTAACAAACAAACAGATGCTGTGAGCATCTCACAGCATCTCTCAGCCGCAACACAGCTGAGTTGGAGATCTAAATTTAAAAGTGTCATTCAAGTGGCATACTTATACTGTAACAAATACATAATATGTATTAGCTGCTTGACAGTGATGAAGATATGGTCTAGTCCATCGGTGGGCACTACTTCAACCTTGCCTTTCATTACCAATAAGAATCTGTGACAAGAGGAAAGGAATTTATCTGAGAGGATAATTGATTTACCTGTTTTGGCAATTTCAAGAGAGTGTTTAATAGGATTCTCTATTTGACCTGTCAACCATCATAACAAAAGAAGGAGTTAAAAGGAGCCGCATAAAGAGAAAAAAGGTTTGTTCACTAATGAGAAACACCTCAGTCTATTTTCTGAATGAGCTGACTCATACATTTCAATTGTGAGAAGAGTCTCAGTGGCCAAAACAAGTGTAGTATTTGGTCAGTGTTCTCAAATAAACTGCCTTGACTTTGTCTTGCCACTGGCATTTTACAGCTTAGACCAACTCAGCATCATTATTACACCGATTATTCATTTGGACATTCAGAGTTAGTGTTTATGTTGCGCATAGGCCTACAAATGAGAAATCACCTAACATTATTGTGTTCTGCTGTGTGGTGCAATGAAAAGATACCATTAAACTGAATATTATGCTATAAGAAACTGTGATTAAATGCATTCACCAAAGTGTGTAGGCTATGATAAGAATGTCTATTGTGTTGAATACTGTTTATAGTATACTCTGTTAGGAACTCCGGAAGGACAGAAATGCAGGACACAGACAGGGTTGAGTTGGAAAGAAAATAGTTTTTATTGTAGTGGATCTGGATGAAGGGCTGATGGCAGGTAATGGGAACCCGGTGGCAGCAGGAGTGAGTGATGGTAATGAGGAGCTGGTGTGAGTGGAGGAGATGAGGGGAAGCGTGTCTGGCAGAGGTTAGCTGGAAGCTATTGAGTGGCGGGCGGGCAGGCAGGCAGGCAGGCGACGGTCCTGGAACTGGAAGAGAACCAGGTTAATACATGAAACACGAAGACACTGAATCAACTTTAGAAACATAAACTAAGTCAAGTCAGCCATAGAGCGTCGCTACCACTGGGGAGCTGGGATAGATATACTGCAGGCTGATGAACTGATGAGAGGCAGGTGAGCAGACTGGGAGGGGTGATGAGCCGATTGCAGACAGGTGTGCAGGAGAAGCAGAGCCAGGAGCTAGGCGAGTGAGGAAGGGAGGACCCCGTCAACACATACACAGACAGAAACATAGAGACAGACAGGGGTGCACTGGGAACACAGGGAAGGGGAAAACACAAGGAAACACTAGGGAATTTACTGGAGTATGGCCACAGCCATAACAGACTGACCTTGTGAAAAAACATTCACATTTGAAATATCGAAACACCACATATGCCTTCCAAAATCCTCACTTATATATTTACATGTGAATCACATTTCACATGTGAAATGCTGTTTCACATACCATAAGTACACAAGTGGTGTCTTAATTTTCACATGAGAAATGTCTAAAAATCACATGCGTTGACTCAGCAGAGATTCAATCCCATGTTTCCTCATCCTTGTTTGTCAAGAGGAAATTATTGGTTTACTGTCCCCTGACCATGCTTGTGTTACAGGCAGTGGTTTCCCATGATACCTTTCAGCAGAGACCTTCAGTCTGTGTTGCCACTCCACCTGCTCACAAAGTGAAGAGAGTGTAAATACAAGTTTAAACTATTCTAATTGCCTGAACACTTTATGATACTACTGGAATGCACCAAAAAGGCTATGATGAAGTGTCAATAGCATAATAGAAGCTCATATACTGTAAATATACTGTAAACACAAACCTAACAGAGTTATCTGAACAAAGACACTACCTCTTCACATATGTACATATTTCAAATATTCACAGGGGTCAGGTGATGGGGATAATAAGAGAAAACACCTCTGAGGTGGCTGAACATTTAAAGCTCCCTGGATACAATTTTGATGGGGAGGGTCTTGGAGCTGCCTCAAGCTGAAGAGATTTACTCTGAGAACTAAGGTTACATGTGTAACCCACCTCTCTAGAAAGACAATTTTGAGGGCTGCCCTGCAGAGGAGAATGGTAAGTCCTATAAAACCCATTAGTGGACTCCCCTGTGCTTGTAGAATTACGATTATGAGCAATTATTAGCACGGATAAAACCCTTGACAAATAGCTGTGTTGTTGACAATAATTATAATATGAATACAGACCAGTGTTTCTCAGGAAAAAGAAAAGAAATATCCAGCCGTACTCAACGTGTTCTGTTCTGACTGTCAACAAAACTAAAAAATATCTATGTCAAAATCAGTATTACATCCAGCAGGAGCAAGAACACTGCTATTGAATCGCATACATCGCATATATGCTGCTCTACAGGGACCCCTCAATGTTGATGCTGAGGAGCTGAAAATAACATTTCCTGTCCCTCTGACAAACTGTCACCCATACAGGTTTTAAGCATAAATCATCTTATTCTGTATATGATACTGTAAGGGTGAATGGTTCTTCCTACCAGATGGACTGTAATGTCAGCTAAATCTACCAATTCCCCACAGCTCACCTGGGACAAACCTCCTTCATCAATATCAAAAAGTGTCCACTTCCTGCTAAAAGCAGGCTTCCTGTTAGTGTTAGCAGCCATGCCAGTACTTTTATTGGGTGGATGTGACTCCTTCGGAAAAGGGCATCAGGGTTATCCTATGGTGATGTGATTCAGCATTTTCATTGCTATTATTGTGAGGTCAGGAGGGTTGTAGAAATAGGCAGCAAAGATGAAGTGAGTGATACGAAACTCTTTTTTTTTCATATAGGAGGTTGGTGGTTGAGAATGGTGACACGGCATAGAATCAAGAACCACAGCATATGTCTTTTCACTCGATTTTTACACAAGGATCTTGTTCTGGACCTCCTAAGTGTGTAAATTTGATTCATGCATTCATGCGACAACTACTATACATCCAGCTGTACATCCAGCAATTTGGGGAACCTCTGCATAGGATGCAGTAACTGAGTTATTGAGATAAAATGTAATAGAATTTGGAAAGATCAGTTAAGATCAGTTAATTAATCAGACAGCCTCTACACATTTCTCATATCTCATGGTAAGAGGAATGTGTAGTTTGTTTTCATTTTTATTTATTGTATAGCCACTGTGCCAAATGTGTCAAAGTACACTTTATAAATACTCGATTATGACAATATGTTTATATGATTATGAAAATAGGTTTTGTCACTAAATAATATCTTACACTTGTCGAATACAGTACTTTAATAGGTGGTCTGTCTACAAAGGTGCATGAAAGTAGGTGCCGTTCCCTCACCCAATCCCCAAAATCAGGACTTGACACATTAGAATATTGCAGTTGAATCAGGATAGTTTCATGGTGAACTAGCCTGTCAACTAAACCTACCTCCTTGCATTATAATAAACTGGAGAAAATGCGTATAAAAGCAAGAACAGTTCACCCCTACTCCTTCCAGTATAAAATATACAGTACCATATGCTTACAAGCTATATACAATATTTACAAAGTTCACAAATCTGAGCACATTGCCTCAGAAAATAGGTATCCCAGATCATCTCAACTATTTGGAGTTATCTTTAAGCACTGCCATGAGCAGATTAATAAAACATATTTACCG
This sequence comes from Maccullochella peelii, assembly GCA_002120245.1. Classification (NCBI taxonomy): domain Eukaryota; kingdom Metazoa; phylum Chordata; class Actinopteri; order Centrarchiformes; family Percichthyidae; genus Maccullochella; species Maccullochella peelii. Next base: position 156,938 of record LKNJ01000471.1, on the reverse strand, counting down.
GACATACATACAATGTAGATAGACTGATTTTCACATGGATAGATAAGATAGGATTGCATTACGCTGCACTGATGCTTGCTTATATAAGCTATTATTTGGCTAGCAAAAATAGTTGTCACTTTCTTCTTCTACCTGTAAAATCTCAAGGCTCAAATTTAACATACCTGAAAGAGCAGGGCAGTTTTGTTTTATGTCATTCATTCAATTTACACCCACAACCTGCATGTAAATATTACGTGATCACACAATCACACATTACTTTGTAACAGGTGCATTCTACTAGTGAAGTAAAAAAAGAAATCAATTAACACACAAACACAACTCCCTCTCTCCCTGTTTAAGGTGTTATAAAATCGTCTAGATATTGCTCTATTTACTGTTATTGCCCTCTTTATCTTTCTAAGAATCAGTGTTTAGTTATTTCTTTTATATTAATGAATTTATTTTAGGTAACTAAGTCAGTGCAGCTCCCTGGACATCTTTGCTGTGTGCTCCCTCTGTGTCTGCTGTACTTGAGATTTTTGGAGAATAAAAGGTTCATTCAACTTCCTACTTCTCAACACAGCCTTGGTTTTTAATGCACCTGTATCTTTTTGCACCTCCTCTTCCAAAATAAAACAGACCTTGGCAAGTTCAGGGAATCTGAATCAGTGTGGCCACTGTTATCTTATCTCTTACTGTTATTTGTGCAGTCCCCACATACGTGTGTATATAGAAATACCACTTTACTGCTGACATGCAGAGTGCCCATGACTCCAGCCACAGAAAGCATGAGAAACTAGGGGCAAACAATTGACAGCAATCAGAGTATTATACATGACCTTTGTAAAGTATAACACACAGCATAACATATTTGCCCCTGTGGTCGTAAATGTCAAGCAGCCTTGATCTGAGACATGAAATCCCTCTCTAAGTAAATGGACTAACTAGTCATTCAACAAAAAATGTGAAATATAATTATATGAGAAATATGCTTAGAAGACTTTCTCTTTCCAGCTTGCTCATGGTCTGCAGGTACTGTTACAGGATGAGGTAATGCTGTAATGCACGACGCCTCCTGACGTCAAGTCTGCAGACTCAGCTGACAGCCTGTCTTTCAACGTGGCTGACAGCCAAACGATGCCACTATGGTGATTGCCTCCGCCTCTATCCCAATCCATCTTGTTCCCAGCAAGAGGTGGCTTAGAAGGCACAGCAGGTAGCCAGGCCAAGTGGCACTGGCAAGGTCCAAATGCCAGGTCATATCATGTGTACTCAGACCCTGAGACAGGCATCCCAACATTCTGTGCAGCCAAGCATGTTCGTTTACTCACGCAGGTCATCCTATCAGTGCCCGGCCTGCATGGTGCTGTGGATAGTCAGAACAAATCATGACACATTATAAGGCATGAATATCCCAAACAAAAGCATGACAAAGTAATGTACCCCTAACCTCGGACAACCAATTTATTTTAGCTGTGACATGTTATAAACTGCAGAATAAAGAATATTATGACACAAACTGTGACCATTATATTTGATTTGATTATATTAGAATTGTTTTGATTAGATTAGATCCCAGTATCATATTTCATCATCTGTATCATCCAACAGGAAATTAAATTGAAACACACCTGAAACAGAGCACATCAGGAGAGACAGCTGCAGTAATTTAGATTGTACTGTACATAATTTAAAATAATTAAGCAACTTACACTTTATTCAGAAAGTAAATACACAAAGCTGATTTATTTTTGTCAATATCACATGATGGTATTATGCCATAACTGCAATCCTTCCCTAACCTTAACCATACTGGAGTTACCATGTGCAGATATTGCAGAAAGTGAGAAAGCAGTATTGCCAAGGTCATTTTGATAGCCCTCATTAAACCTCTCCTTTAGTATTTGAGAATTTTTTTTTTAATGAAATAAGTGCTGTTTGGACGATGGGATGGACAGTTTTAACAATCCTGGGGGAAAAAATGTCTTTTGTATTCTTCTATAACCTGTGTGTATGAGCTAGTAAACACAAAACTGACAAAATCCATTTTGCAGAGAGACCTGACAGCCTCCTGTATAAAGAAAGATAACAAGGAGAAACTGGGCTACATGCAAACCAGCTTTTCATCTTGTCAGTGGAGCACAACCAGACCAGACAGGTAGAGTAACTCAGCATCACTTTAACCAGATATAGCAAAACACAAACCAGCAAAAACCACAGCCCAACACATGTTACAGCGCCTGCATAATGCACAATAAACACAAAGGAAATATTTATACTAGCCTGACAGGGAGAATTTGGCATTCTCCACTTGAGGGATCCCAAAGGACGCCTTATAGCGGCCCTTCAGCATGTTGACATATATCACAGCAGACAAGGCGCCTGCTGAAAAGCTCCTCACTTCCTTGGGACTGTAAATAGTCAATTAGGACTTTCCTTAAGCCATGGTGCCTGAGTATCTGTATTTGACATAATCTAATATTCAGACAAAATGCAAGGACAGAGGTAAAGTGCATGGCTACACATTTATTATAAATCACAAACTCTACAGCATGAATGCAAGGTTCTCTTGTCCCTGTATCATCTTTGCTAGTATTCATTTACATCATGGTGTGAGCTAACAATCCCGGATATTCCCGGTGAAGTAGCTGATTTTTCATGTCATCAGACTGAATACCTACATTAATCTTAACAGAGGAGTCCCCAGATGAGGAGAGGAAATTCCTACTATTTTCTTTTAAGTTAAAACCTTTAAAACTGAGAACCTGAGAAGTTAAAACGCTTGGCGTACTAAATGTTCCGTCATCAGTTTGTGTTGGGATGGCATTCAAATCTATAAACACAACAATATCTTACCTGCCTATGTTGACAGTAACATCTAATAAGTACTTTGGATTGATCAAGTGAAATGAAATACTGAGCTACTCTATAGAATTATTGGAGGATTGTGCATATTTAAATGATCACAAAACATTAAACATCATTCAATTGCTTGTTAGTTTGAAAATGCCAGTATGTGGAAGCACCTTTGGTTAGTTTCCTGTTCAGGTAGAGGCAGCAAATGATAATGCATGATTTAAGACTTACTTCTAGTGTGTTACAAATATGCTTCCAATGTAAATAATGTATAACTTTGTGGCAAACATGTTTTTCAATTGAATTTTGCCAAAATCTTTGCTAACATGGAAGCAATAAGTTGTTGCCAGTGGGACAGTATACGGGTGAGCATCAGCTGTTTTTGTATTTGACTCTCAGAGAATGCCCTTACCAGAAGAACTACAGCATTGGTCATTTGATCAAATGCTTAAAACAGCCTATGTTAACATTGTGCTGACAAGCTATCTCTTGGGTTTGTGCAAATAATAACTGTTTCCTAGTAGCGGAAGTAGGGTGACATGGTTAAACTGCTGTAAAAAGTCTATAGGGAGGGTGTGGGGGTAAATCTTTGGTGGTACAAAGTGTATGACTACGTTTTACAGCCCGTCTCCTACCAACAGTCCAGATTGTTTCTTGGCGAACCATGAACTTTCCCTAACCAAGCAGTTTTAGTTGACTAAATTAAGCCATACCTTAATCATAGAGTTGGCAAACTGGAAAACACTCCCACAGGTACGTTTTTGGAACAGTCCATTTTGAAGGGAACTGACAAAAAATCCTCAAGCTCATCCAAACAACTGGAAATGTCTTGATTAAGTGTATGTGCTGTTGCTGTCAAAGATGACACATTTTGATTTTGATGGGCTCTCTTAATGCCGGTATCCCTATACTGAACGATAGACTGACAGATTTAGAAAGAGAAAATCCACTGCTTGGATGTCTAACGTGTGAGAGTGAATGATGGCAGGGTGGCAGGAAAAGAAAGTTTGATTGGATAAGACACTGAATAAAGAAAATCCAAGCTGCTCTTCCCTGTCTAAGTCGGTTTTCATCAGGGTAGCGTGAGTGGAACACCTTGTTCACTCAGACTCTATCATGACAGGAGTGAGAGTGAAATAGACAGCAAGTACTACAGCGCAGTTAGTTTTACATCAAAATCCAGTGGCTATTCTCTTTATTTTCATGGTTGTTGCAGACAGCCCCATTGTAAATGTCAAGCCAATTCACAGATGTCAAATTTGATCCAGTCATGCGGTTTGGAGCAGACAATAATTGACTAAAAGTGGACAATGCACTTTGTAATGATTGATATGCTGACATGCGCATTTGAGGAATATTTATAGGAGTATTTGTGCATTTAAAGAGTGTTTAAAAGCATTGACTAGGGAAAGTGGCTTCTTCCCAAGGACTAAAGTTGCAGTACTCTACTGGCCTCTTGTCAGATTTTGGATAACTTTTATTTCCCCCTCATAATGTTGGAAAAAGCTATGTTGACTTTCACATAGACAGTGTTTTCACAAATTTTCCCATTATTCCATACCTCCTAACACATATAATGTTTACATGCCAGATGTTTCACATGTCTCATATCTGCACAGACCATATGTACTGGTGTCCCAGGAATGATAAAGGGTTATATTATCAGACAGAGTGTAAAATCACTTCTTGTACTTGTCTCTGAGCATCTGCTGTATGTACATTAGGTGAAATGGTGGCTTATCCACAAGTTTTCACTTCTTGTCAGCAAAGAAGTGTACATAACAAACACCTGAAATGCACTTGTACAGACTGGGCTAATCAATGGGGTGTCATTTAGTGGATTTAATGGGTGTCCTTGTCTGCTTGTGTGATTTATGCTGCTGGAGCATTTTTACATAAAATCTTGATTAGCGCAGCTGCAAGACAGCTAATGGCTTTAACAATGTTTTGGGCTTAATTTTGTCACATTGAGACACGCTTCTTTAAATGGTTTTGATCTTGCTGCATATTTGCAGTTAGATCCTGTAATAAAATCACCTCCCTGTCCTTAAAAAATCAGTTCCTTGCCAACTGGACATCTGTCTTTTCCTATCCTTTTTCCTTCCTCCTGTCTTTTTTCCTTCCTCTCTTCCTCTATTCAGCCATCCATTCATGCCTGCTCTTACATTCCACTTCTCACCCGCCTCCCATCCACCACCTTTTCTGTTCCTTCCTTTTAGTCATCCATCTGTGACAACCTACATCTCCTTCACACAAGTTTGTCCATTTGTTGCTCTCTCTCACAACTCAGACACACACCACCACTCGCCCATTTTGTATGTCTACCTGTTAGTGTCTGTTCATCCTACACACACTCACACTCTCCAGCCTCTTCCCTGACACCTCTCCACTGTCGTTCTGCACAGCACTTATTTTGTCTTCCCACACTGTGGGTAGTATCAAATGTTTGTGTTACAGCAATGAATGCATAATTTCGTAATTTTCCCATCAACAGCTAAAACCAACCCAAACCCTAATGTTTTCACATGTACAGGCAGAACTCCTTTTCAGAGTGAAGGAGGGATTATTTTTAATTTGTCTGCTGTCCGTAATATCTCAACCATTACCTCTCTATCCAATTCAGGGTTGCCATTGTGTAAAACTACCAAGTGCTGTTTAAAATATAGATATCTCGGATTTTGTGGGGTTCCCATCAAAATCGTAGTAAGGGATTGACACAACATGCATGCACCTTATGATGTGCCAGCTAACCAGGGAAGCAGCCTCAATCTTGGACAAAGTAGTAGACATGTAAATGGGAGCATATTTGATTTTGTTGCATTTTCTCTCTTTGTCTTGTGTGTTACTTTTGAATTTACTTTTCATATTCTTTTTTTCAAAAATCAACTTTATATAGTTTATATATACTATTTTATAGCCTTTAGAACCCTTTTGATAGTGTTCATTAATGTAGAAATATGTGTATTTATGTATTTATGTAGGTAGCATTATGTAGGTAGCATTATAATTAATTAGTTCATTTCAGAGCCACACATTTATCATTGCATACTTTGTATCCATCTCTGCCAGCAGTTGTTTTCTGCTTTGGGCTATAAAGTTCCTTGTTGTGTCATCTCAACTGCTTTATTTACTCTCTCTCTCTCTCTCACTGAGGAGCTAGGTGTCACTTGATACAGCCTGCTAAGTTAAAAATTCTTCTGTGCAATTATACACCCTTTTGTTTAATTAACGAAATAATTAAGGAATCTGTATAGAGCGCTTTTTTTCTAAATCATCAGCCTGATTTTGTCTCTTCTATGGAAAGCTAATAACATATATTTTATATTTCTCTGCTCTTCTTTGCTGTTAAGATACACATCCACCTGAACACTGAAAGGGACTTTGATTATTGTTATAGTAACATTAGACCTGAGACAATTTATGCTAAGGACAAATCAAATCTGTACAAATCTGTACAATACTTGTAAACCTACCTACTGAAGCATCATTATGTGACTCAATCAAAGTTGCCCTCACACTTACATATACAGTATATTTAACATGTAGAACACCACAGGGATGTGTTGTAGCCAAAGTGGTCGTACATTACAAACCAGTAACCAAAAAAGTTCAAATTCATCCAGCAGATGTATTTAATGTGTCTTCATATTAGTCCATCACGTCCTGGATGTGATGTGGTTTCACTTAGTGTGAAGACGGCATGCAGGGACACCACAGAGGCCACATGGCTCCGGACTAGAAGCTTGATAGACCTCACAAAAGCCAGTTCTCTCTGAAATGAAAAATATGGGGAAATTGGGAGTAAAATGGAGGCCCACGAATGTTATTTTTCAGGCGAGATGAAAAAGGAAGCTTTATTTTTTTTCCTTTTTTTTGTACTCAGTATGACTTGGGTGTGTTGGACTGAAAATATCTGGGTGTTATTCATTGGGTTTCAAGACACTCTCGGGATAGAACAAGGCAGGGGGGCCATTGTAGCGACTTCAGAGAAGGAGGAGAAAAAATCTCCAATCAATTTCTTTCAGGATTTTTCTTCCTCCACCAAAGTTCTACATAGAAAAAAGAAGAGATGGATCACACATTAGATTGCTGCAGAATACAAAATATGTATTTGAGTGTTTTACTGTTCTATCTTCCTCCTACCTGAAAATAACATCTGTTTAAATCTAATTATAGAGGCAAACAAAGTCACAGTAATTAAAAGACCACACAGCCAAACTAAAAACTCTTTAATATTATGAGTCATTAAATGAAGGAGTCCTTGTATTAAGCTGCAACTTGAGGTTGGTTTATTTGTTTATTCAGCTAAAACCATCACTTTTGTCACTGGCTATGTTTATATGCACACAATAATGCAATATGACAACAAAGTGACACTTGGTGAACATTATGAAATGTCAAACAATTGACAGACCAATAAGTACAGCCACCAATTACATGATACGCAGCTTGATCATACCTAAAGATATGCAATGAATGTGTACAGATGTCTAATTGGACTCTATTAAAAGCAGAAAAAAAACAATACTGCAAATAAGCCCAGAACATTACTGCATAATGCTGAGTATGGTGACTGCATGGGTCCTGCCTTGTTCACATTATTATATTAGTTCCATCAAAATCTCAATCACAATTTTTATATGCATGAAAACATGATATGAAGAGGATCCGTGATGTAACTGAAAAATCACTTGATCCCCACTGCAGTAAGTCAGTTAGTCAGAAGCCCTGACTGCTCACTTACTGTAAGTCATTGAATATGAGCCTCTAATTTTAATGCCTCCATTATTACAGTGGAACACATTCACTTGACATATAACAAAGAGAATAAACACATAATGATACACTGCAAATGCCCATGTGGGTCCAATAAAAGTACAGTGATATAAATAATACCAATATGAAACCATCCAAGAGGAAGAAGCATGTAGGTTTCGTTGCTATTGGAAACTGCTTTGCAAGGGAGTGGCTGGTATTGTCCCTAACACCTCTGAATGCTGGTGTAAATAGGCTGAATATACTCTATATGTATATACACACACAGAGAGAGACATGCACAAAAACAGAAATATCATCATAACCCCCTTACACACATGCAAACACCATAGTCTCCTCAATACTCACAAAGAAAATGTAATACAACTTAAAACTGAATTGAATCCACCCTAAAAGCCCACCAAAAATGATTGATGATGATTTTGGTATTGGTACTAAAACTTAGTATCGCATCAGCAAACCTATCAAAACATTCCAAACTTACATCACATTCCTAAATACACACAAATATAATTTCTCCCGCCTGGTAAACAAATTGACCAAACTTCAACTTTAAACGTAACTATCTAGCCGATAACTGTTGGTGCTTGTTGACATGTAGCAACATGTGCCATCTTCAGGCTTGTAACCAAGGTCTTAATCTTCCCCACACTTTTTTCTGATCGATAGGTGCATCATTGGCAGCAGTCAGACTGAGCTATCCATCTGTTTAGGCACTAGATCTCTGTCTCAGTATTGTAGAAAGGCAGGGCTCACCTGGTCCTGCAGGGTTGTTTAGTCTACCTATCCCATCACCAACACACGTCAGGAGCTGACTGGTCCTGACAACCTCCCACTGTGGACATCCAGCAGTCACTGGAAGGATAGAGCTGGGAAGAAGAAACTGATGGATAAATTCTCAGTGGGTGTTCAGGATAGGTTTTGGTGGGACAATGGACAGAGGACAGAATGAGATGAGAGGC
>LKNJ01000471.1:47956-148327 GCA_002120245.1 Maccullochella peelii | reverse complement strand
GGGGTTTGAGATAAGGTGAAACTTAAATAGTATTGCGCATTGAATTAGAGATTATAGCATTTTTTTTAGGAAAGCTGTAATCTCTAAGAACATGCTGGAAATGTAATATGAATGATATGAAAATTTACCATAAGTATATACTGTATACTTATATGTTTACATGGTAAAAAAGGTGGAAAGTGGACAAATGCTGTGAGGACATGACAGGTGAGCTGTGTTTGGGAATGGGTATGGTACTGCAAGGATTGGGTTGATGTCTCTGTGTGTGACAAATAACACACCTTTCTGCAGCAGGTTAGAGGTGGGAGATCAACAAAGGGTGAGAAAGATGGAGACTAGTGGGTGAAAATAAAAGATGAGCTGAGAGGAGAAAAATGGAGAGTAAGAGAGAAAAAGACAGAGAGAGGGATGAGGCAGGCGAGGGAGGCAGATGGATGGACAGATTGAGGGAGTGTATAGCTTTAGCATGATTAACTGCCATGCCACACACAGCTCTCTCTCTCTCTTTCTTCTTCTGTATTTTTGCCACACTCATCCTCCTTATAGATCCATTTCTCTGGGGAAGGTCACACAAATGGCCTGGTCACTGAACAAGAACTTAGGCCACTCAGAAATTCTGAGCTGGTAGGTTGCATTTGCAATGTCCTTTCATTCCAACGTGGAAAAGCCAGGGCAGAAATGGGAGTGCTTATAATTATTTATTTTCTCATCACACAGTAAACTACTGTTATCTGTGCACTTGCTTCATATATTACATCAATATTTGTAAACTTTGGCTAGCAAGGTAACATAGGATGCTATACATTTTAACTGCACATGAATATGTGAAATGTGAAAATGATCACCCAACACTGCAGTTCCACTCAGCTCTACAGAGCTGTATAGCATCTTTCAGCTCATTGTTTTGGCTTTACAACCCACAACTTTACCCTAATCTTGTTCCCAGCTGAAGCAGGCAACTGTTTTCAGAGAAACACTTTATGCTACCTGCCATGCACTACATAGCAGAGCGACAAAGTTAGCGACTACCTGGTGAATATAGTGGAGCATTTAGCAGCTAAAGAGCCAGATATTTCCCTCAGCAGTTGGTGGAGACTAAAACAGACCTAAAAAGAGTATGAATATTGGACTTATTCACTAGGTGACCAGAAACACGACTACTAATGAAGGCTTGCTACGTGTCTGCTGGGTGTGTAAACAGGCAGCTGTTTGCTACCACGTCCTCCTTATCAACGTTACAAGGTGATACTATGTAAATGCATATGTGTTTACAGCTTGTTCCACTGTGCCCAAGTAGACAAAAAAAATATTAATACTTCTTACATGACTCAGTTTTACTTGAGTCTTGGTTGTTTTTTACATACTTTATTTTCATGAACAAATTTAAGAAAAAAAAAGTACGAAATTTACCAATGCCCTTATGAGAAACCAGTACGATGAATAGGCAATTTCATCCTTCTCCATCCCCTACAGTAGCAGAGAGTCCAGGGCCAGAGGGTTTTTTGAATACGTTAGTCTGGTCTGCCTGACTCATTGATCCTTTATCTGACTGAGGTTTGTGCAAGTGAGAATCTATGGCCTCTAACCATTGCTCTGAAATATCAGTAGCCTAACCGTGCTGTGTATTGATAAATCCATGGCGTTGTCCGTGGTGTTGAAGTAGCAGACTTTTAGTAATTGCTCCTTTTTCTCACAGTCCCGCCCTTCTGTCAGTTTCATCTTGGACCTATAAGATTCTCTAAACTATATACTATAAATTCTGAATTCTATGCAATATTGTAGCCTATTCATAGAGTAGTGTCACCTTCATGATTGTGATTGAAGTGGCAACGACTAGTCACAGAAGAGTGAGAGCATCATAGAGACACAATGCCTGTAGTATTTCTATATTATTCTGATAATATTTCTATGATCATTCAGTAGCATCTGTGCTGCTGAAAATACACCCCCAGACCAAGGTACCTCTGTAACAAAATATTTTTTGGAAGACGTGACTATGGTTAAGGTGTCCTGCAACACTGTCGTTTGGAGTGTGTGTGTGTGTGTGTTGGTTGGTGGTGTGGGGGCTGAGGGTGCCATTGGAGGGTGATAAACCGCAACTGCCTAATTGTAGCTTTTTTAGTTTAAATAAAATACTCATGCATCTAAATTGATTATGCATATAACGTTGAAAATAAGAGCTAAGAAGAGACTAGAAATATGTTTTATGACTGGGTAAATATGATGTCATTTTCTCTGCTTTGGTTTGCTCCACTGACTACATGGCCAGACGGCACCCCACCTTGGCCTGTCTCACACCAGGCCTTTTCATAGATTACCTTTCAAATACAATCACATCACACCTGACTGATCCCTTCAGCAACTGATAATGTATCATCTCGTAACAGGCACAAAGTACAGTTGAATTACATTTGGTTAATTTCATCAAGTATAAAGTCAAAATATGAGTCAAATATAAAGTATCAATATGTAGTTAATCAAAGTGTTATTGGAAGCTTTGACAGCAGGTAAACATCCTGCTTCAATGTAGTAAAAATCACAGATAAAAACACTATCAAAATGCTGACTCCTTATCATTTTCTTAACAGGAACCAAATAATGTTTTTTGTCTTTTGTTTACTAAGTTAGTATTCTAGACTGACTATACAGTACAGTATGTCTACATTTTCAGTGCATTGGTGTTAAAGCTACAATACAATAAGCAACTGTTCACCTTGAGACAGTTGGGCAAAGCAGTCGTCACTCATGTTGAACAGCTGTCTACAGTACCTACCTGAGGTGACTGAAATCCAAAAGTAAACAGCAAGGCAACTGTCATTCTGCAAAGCAAAGCTGATCATCCTATCACTAATACGTTTTTAGCTTTGTTGTTCTTTAAATCAAAATGCCTGAATGGGGGCACAATTTTACACATCTGTTTGCAGAGTAAGAAAATATTTGCAATGACTGAATCTGAATTCAGTTTGGTGTTCAGATAGTCTTCTACCAAAAGATGGGGTAATTCGAATTTTGGTGATGATTTGTATCTACTATTTGTGGATTTCAGATATCTGGGAACATATATTCTCCGATCAATAGAACAAATTGTACACAACTACAGCAGAATATACATTATATGTGGATTTTAGTGATGATTTGTATCTAGTATTTGTGCAATAGACTATTATTTTGCATCCATGTACTAGTAGGATTCATTGTATTTCTTCATTTATTTTATTGTGAAAGTAATTCAGTTTTAACTAATGAATGTGCTGTACTGTATGTACTGTATGTTGTCTGCTGTTGTGTGTAATGCACACCAGTTACACATGCATGATTTACAAATCAAATTCCCCATTACGCAATAAGTGGGATTCTGTATTGTATCAGCTGTAATTGGAGTGGTGCATGCACTCCTTTTAAGCTACCAGTGTATAGTGGGGATATACTGGGGATATTGTCAGTTCATCAGTAATGTGGTTGCTTGGGTTGTAGAATTAACTTTTATGACCTTCTAAAGCTGTGTAAGAACCCTACCTGTTGCTCACCAAACTGTCATAGCCATGGGCTGTGTGATTAATCTTCTTTATTGTGAGTCCCAAAGAGGTAGTTTTTGTCAGGACATCAAGGTCAGATCAATAAAAATCCGATATTTAAATGTCACTTGATTAGGCATGATTCCTGGGGGGACTCCCAAAGGTGAAGTAAAGCAAAAATGTCTCCCTAAGTGTTTCAGGGGTAACCAACTCCAAAACGCAATGGATGTATAGCACTCGGAGAAAGTTTGTCTGCTTCATCTTAGCATTAATGTTGTCCAACAATGTTAATGTTAATCAGTTCTGGTTCCATTTCCACATCCAAATGCAAACTGTGTTCTCACTACAGGTTAATTTAAAAAGACAGCAATGATTTCTTTATTTTCCTTTGGTATTATAATAAAATAATTATCTTCAAAATTGTGTTATCATGTATCCAATATGAAGAAGTCAAAACATTTCTAAATAATGACAAATACAAATGACAGATTCCCACTATCCAGCTCTCCAGACTTGCTGATATAATTTGCATAATTCTGACATCTTCACACAAGATTGGCTACATCTGGGATAAGGGGGCAAAGGGGAGAGAAGTAATTGGCGAAAACAACCATTTCACAACTGGAACGCAGCTTTGCCAGTTTCTCCACACTGGGGAGAGAGACAGAGATGGTGAATGAGAAAAGAGACAAGGAAAAGAGCTGGAGAGAAAGGGGGAAAGAGGAACATCTGGGGTCTGCCAGAGACTGAGGAGGTTCCCAGCTGTCAGAGTTTCCCAGCTGCTCTGCCGACCTTCACTGTGCCAAAGAGAGAACCATGGGAATGATTTTGCCGCACCCCATGTCTGGAGCTGAAGCTACATGCCCTATAATGACTGTTTTGCCTCATATTGCCCTCATATCTCACTGTGTTTGGAAGGAGTGGAGTTGCAGGATTCTCAATCAAGTCAGTGTTGGTGCCAATCACACCCTTGATAATATAAGTGTTTTAAAGAAGGCTTTATGCCAGTTCCTGTCCTGTATGATGAAAGTCTTGAGACAAAACCAGCTTTGGAGTAAGTGATGGTGACTGCTGTCCTGTTGACTGTCACTAATCTGTTTCTCCCATCATTAAACATTCTAGCCTCTATAGACATGACGATAAAGTATGGCAGTATGTGCTTGTGGAAAGAGCAGCCACTATAAGAGTTTTAAATGTTCCTATGTAAACTTATGATATTTCTCTGTCATCAGTAGTGTATTTATACCATAGGATTTTATTGAACTTTTTTATTTAATTTATCCTACCCACTTGCATGTGTTATGGACACTATCGACAACCAGAAAACTAACTGAACTGGGCAAAGACGTTAGACAACAGAACTATTTACTAACTCTCAAAATAAACTGGAGTTAAAGTAGCTTGGCGCTGGTGTGTCTAAGACTCAGCAACCAGATTTTGCAAGGTTGTAGAGTGAGCTTAACAGGAGAGGCAAATGATGACCCTGATCAATCATGGCAAATTACTGGACATCACCCCCCTACCCCAATTCCAACAAACAACATTATACAAGTTGATGCTGTTGGATGAAAAACTTGTATTACTAATTGAATTCCTTATCTTAAAGTTAAATCAGGTTAAATATAAAAAACGCTGAGACTGGAACAATATGCAAACCATAATGATAATGATTTTCTACTGATTTTCTAAATAACAAAATTACTAAACAAGAACACCATCTCTGTTACACAGTATGTTGTGTCTTTCTCTCTTCCCCCTCTTTCTGTCTCTCTCTCCTACGGCTGCCATTGAGGGGTGCCTTTTATGTAAGTCCTTGTTTAAACATGAACATCTGGCTCAATTGGCAAACACCATTGTTTCATCTCTGTTGGAGATGACTCACTTATTTTAAAAAAGAAACTGTCTTGAGCTGTCAACAGGCTGCAAATGTATTTATTTAAAATGTGTCTTTACAAACTCTATGCAGGTTTTGGTTTTAAAGTACCTGCATGAGAAACAGATTGGAGGCAGCCATAATAAGATTGGGAAATACCAATTAGCTCCCAAGGAGTCAGCACATTTACACCAAATTTAATCAGAGACTCTAGTGGCACAGTTGGAAAATCTTACAATAAGTTGTGCTGTGTGTGTGTGCTTACATATTGCAGACATGCACATGTATATACAAAGTAGGTATGTAATTGAATATCCAAGTGAGTCCAAGGATTATTATTATTTGCCTGTGAAAATGAGCCAATGAAGACAGTTGATGAGTGTGTTTACATACTTGATTCCGTGATTCCAGGTGTCTATATCCTAATTAAAGTAATCAGTAATCATCATGTTAAATGTCCAAGGGTTTGTATGTTTGTTAAAAACTTTATAATAAATTTTAACTCAGTTTAAATAGAAGCGTGATCCACAAGTCTCTGCTCCATGAAGTCATTTTCATTTTTATTCAATCCATGAAATCCTCATGCTACTTCTAAAATCATACTCTATATACTGTATGTAGTTTCATGACTGCAAAAATGGGAATTCCACTTCCTTCCTTCAGTTCTTTATTAGATTATGTATTTAATTTGGTTACAGTGCAAGAAATGGCATTCAATGAAGTTTGTGGATTTATAGTCAAAGGCCAGCAAATTATGAAAGACAATGCAAGCTAAGGCTCCTGTGGAGGTCAAACAAAAGTAAGTATTTACTTTCTTTTCTCCTAAAGCCTATGTTATAACGAATAACAGACTGGCATTTTGTGAACATCCACATTCACATGTTTTCACAGTCAGTGAAGCTGTGTTCACTTTGATTGTGCAGCCTCAGTGTCGCTACAAAGTGCATCACATAAATCATCTGGCACATTAGTCTATAGAATGCGTGTGTATACATGTACATCTGTTAGTCTTCCTAAGACCACCATCATGTGTTTCCTCAGTGTAACAGGCTGTCAAGGGAGACACAGGCGTATAGTACTTCAGCTTTGTGGTTGGGGGAGGGGAGGTTGGCTGGGTACAAGGCACCCAGTGGGAGAAGCTGGCACAGATGGAGCCCCAGACCCACTGAGCAGCACTCGATGTCAGCTGCACCGCTCAAGAGAGCCCCTGGGATCCACGGGGCCTTTGGCAGACATAAGTGCTCTCTGTTTTAGTCAGCAATTAGTTTAATGGAGCAAAATTTAAAATCACTTCAGACCAACACAGGTACGAAAAAAAAGGTTAAGCTGTTTACATGGACAGATAGACAGGTTGGCTCTTTTGGATCTCTAAAGAGTCTCTGAAGTGATTTTTGCGACCAGTAGAGTTTTTTGACTGTGGGTCATAATTTGTCCACAAATTGGTTTTAATTGCTTGTTTGGATTTTGTGCTACCAGCCATTTTGTAAGAGACTATATAATATTTTATTTTGAATGGGGAAAAATTCCTTTGGAGTATAGCTCAGCTTCCTACTGTGCCAAATCAGTCATGCCAGACAGATTCCCATTCTAGTGACATGTACCTCACTCGTTTTGATAGGACTTTCTGTCTCTTTGTCTCTCTACTTGTCTATCTGTCTCTCTCTGTACATTTAGTGCAGCTCTGTACCCCTTGTCCTTCATGGAACAAGATCGCTTGAATGACCATGAAAATATGGGAGCAAGCAATGCAGCCAATTAGACTTCCTTCTATCCTACTATAGAGGAAGGCTGCAGACAAGGTCCAAGAGGGTGTGTCTGTGTGTGAAAGTGTATGTGCCTGCATGTGCAGGCAAGAGATTGTGGTACTTCTCACTGATAAGTTACACGCTACATGGAATGGGAATCAAGTCTGATTTATTCATGGAGCACTTTTGTGCATTCCACAGAGCAACTATCTAGATGAATTACATAGAGATAAAAAAGCCAAATTCCAGAAAGAAAAAACACTTTGTGTGTGAGCGTGTGTGGTGGTAGGTATATGTATATCCTTTTTTCTATTATTATACATTATACATGTAATGTATAGCAGATCTAGCAAATGTTCTGTAGGGAATACTGTGGAAAACTGATGGAGGACTCGGCATGGTCTCTGTAAACTGGGAATGTGCACTGCTGTCTGAGAACCAGCCATGACAAGTCAGCTAAATATCAAGGTAGTTTTGGCTCTTTATCTCTGGCTTTGTCGGTACATATATGAACACACGAACAGAGATGCATTCAAATACACACATGCCTGACAAAATAATTCTAACCTGACCATTGTTTTGCTTACAATGTAGCACCAAGCTATTGCAATGACCGGATGCTGAATGTGTCAATATACTAAACCCCAAAGACAGTAAATCATAGAAGAGAAGGATAAACACAACAATGGCGCTATTGTAGCCATCATTAAAATAGTGTAGTGGTAGGAAGCAGCTCCCATGTGACAATGTGTGTAGCTCTGACTGTCAAATGGTGCATTGCCAAAATAACTGCATGCGTGCCCCACCCTCCTATCATTCAAAACCTCACAACTTTAGAAGTGATGCAAATGGACAGTTTAACATTCTCATTTATCAAACCATCTCTGAATAGGATTATTTGCAATAGCCTAATTCCAGTTTATTAACCTAATACAGTAATATCACTGCATAAAAATACTCTAAATATGCAAATGTAATTATCATTTGTGTTTTTAACCACGTACACTTCCAAAGTATAATCATGCATTACATGCATATCAAAATCTTAATACACAGGTTAAGTTTTAACAAGGGTTAATAAAAACCTAAATGGAAAACGAGAATTTCTGCTGCAGTCCCAGTTTGTCATCTTCGCCTTCAGCATCTGTACCGCAACAGACATCACACAATTTCATTTCCGTTAATTGACTATTTTCAAGTGGAGCAACGAGAGTTTTCCATCATCATATTGTCAGGAAGCAGCTGCCAGCTGCATAGTCAGCCCATAATGCAATCAACTACTTTGTGGAGGCCTTCAGATTCTTATTGTGTTAGGCATTGCTTAGACTGCTAATGTCCCTCGATTGGTCAAAACATGCATCATTTCTCTCAGATGGCATGATGCGTCCCATATTCATCATGCACTTCATCTATAGTTTCATTTTATTATTGCATTGTTTTTATGGGCAATATGTAAATCAGCCTTTGATGATCTGTGCTATGCTCGTTACTTTAGGACCACACTAACTCCCCATTAACACAGATGCCAGTTAAATTCTTTATTTAGTTCACAGGTCCTGAAAGCATGACGGGACAGGTTTTACTACAAGTTTAACAGAGTACCACCCTTAAACCTATTCTCACCTCCATACTATCACAAAAACCATTTTTCCCACCTTATATCTTTCCATTCTTTGCCTCTGTTTATATATCGCTCTTCATTTTAATGAGTGATATCCTGAAAGAAATTAAGGCTAGACACAACACAGTTTAGTCTTCAGCAAGAGATAATTACCACTCTGAAGATTTAGAGTCACAGTTTGACTATCTGAGAGGACTCTAATTGTTTTTGACATTTTTCTTTTAATTGCAGCACATTAACACATCTTTAGTTGTCACACTAAGAGTAGCTGGCTCAGAATGAAGCAGGAGGCAGATTGCAGATAACTTGTACTGTAGGAGAAAATATGGATAATTAGTAGGGGCAGTAATGCAAGATGTCAGCTGGAACGTACTGCTGTGATTGCAACATGGACACAAAAAGTGAGTTTACTATGTTGTTGCTAGTAAAAATGTAGTTGCTATAATTGTATGTTGGCAATACAGTACATAGTACAACTACAGAGTAGGATGCTAGAGTGTGATACTGTACCACATAGCATTACAGTACAAACCCAATGAGCACTTCTTAAAGGTTACAATTTTGCAACAACTGATTGTGTGTTAATCAAATCCAGGGAGGCTGCATTAACTTTAAAACATGAGGGTGAGATAGTTTTACATTTAAGCGGTTTTAATACAGTAAGTCATCTGTTGCTATTAATAGTAAAACAGTTATGTTATATTTCAGGGTCCTCGCTGGAAAAACATAAACCCAACCCAATCCTCCCACTATGCCACTAAACCCACTCTAACTTCTTTGTTTAGATCTAGCACATAATAAAGAGACACACATTCTTCTAAAGCTATGATCCAATCAGCAAGAAAAACTGTGAAGCAGATCAGTCGAAATGAACGCCTTTATGTGAAGGGGTGACTAAGACAGCAGTACATAATGGCCCGGGGGGTGTTGTCTCAATTACCACTATGTTCACTGAATTATTTTACAACAAATTAGAAGAGGTCAAATTAATAATATTAAATACTTTCTTGGAAAGATATGCTGTGTTGATCAGTGATCAACACAGATTCAGCAGTAACCCTTGTAGAAAAATGCTCAAAAACTGTGTCTGTATGTTTTCATTTTAATCTCCAGTTAATACATCTGCACTTTACTCCTTATTGACCTGCTGTTATCTTTAGCAGATGTTGCTCAGCTAAATCCAGGTCATGCTGGGGGGAATTTCTATTCACCTCACATTTTCTTCATTGCCTGTTCATGTCTAAATTACATGTTTTCCCAAATCTGTCTTCTTAATGATCTTTGTTAGCCTCACAGAAGGTAGCCTGCACATGGCAAGCTCAGTTTTTTTTTTCTATATGATATTAGTCTGAAAAACAAACACAAATAATCAATTGATTCCAACAGGTGGAAGCCAGACAAATCAGCACCACAATCTCTCAAACTATGAGGAGAACATGGTTGATATGACACTTTGATTGATATTATAGTGGCTGTGCTGTATTGCTATGGCCAACAGTGAGCTGGATGTAGCTATCAAGACTGGCAGCTGAAAGTTGAGGCAGTCATAGCAACAACATAGATCTGCGAGTGATGGTAAGTGTGCAGCAGACAAAACTTGTTCAAAACATCAGTGTTGTTTTCAGTTTAACAAATTGGTTGCATTCCCGATCTGCTTCTTCGACACCTGTGGAGGTAGAGGATGCCAGTTAACTTCAGCTTCATAGATGACAGCTCAGCAAGAGCGATGACAAGTGTTAGGGTGGAAACTTCACAAAATAAGGACAAGGAGCAAGAAACCAGTACAGTTACTGCCCTTAGATGAACAGATTCGTATTGTACCTTAAAGTTGTCGTGATTCTGTCCCTGAAACCAGCTTTAGCTCCTGGGCCTAATCTTTTAGTCCTAACCTCTCTCAGCCCAGACTGTCTAGTTTTTGAGTTTAATCCAGATACCCCCATGTTTCACTTATTCATCCCCTATACCGCCTTATTTACCAGACTCTTTTCATCTTCTACATTTCTCTCTCCTCTCGTATCGCCATTAACCCGCCTTTCATCTGTTTTTCAGGCACACATTGCCTTCATCTCTAGAAGTCTTGTTACAGCGGGCCATTTGCTGCAAGTTCCTTGACGGCAGGGTGGCCAAGTTAGGAGTGAGTAGAATTTTCTATTGACCAAAAGGTTCAACCTCTGCAACACCTTATAAATAAAAGACATTAATATGCTAAAAATATGTCAAACAAGGTAATTTTCTTTCAAATGGAAATTGTGAGGCAAATGGGGAAAAAGACTATAAGTAGTCGGACTTGTATTTTGGATATACATGTCTTGTAAGGAAAGAGCAATCAAAAGCTGGTTTATTTTTGCCGTCAGTTGCTTCATCCATGAAAAAGTCTTAATCCTAATAAATCATCATTGCTCTTTTCATTTTTTTTCATTGAGTGGAAATATGTCCTGTGAAGAATTTATGATGAATGGTGTTGTGTACACGCCTGCCTAATGCTTTTATAATTTCTGTGATGCAGAGTTGAGGGAGGATCAGTAGTGTTTTGAACACCTGCCCCCCAAAGGCTTAATGTTACATACAATAAGGTTTTTTAAAGGGAAATGAAAATGATGTGAGGTAATGTTTTTTGAGCAGTGTGTGACTACAAATTATCCAGTACATAAGCAGTATTCATTCTCAGCAAGGAAATTGATCAAATCAATCAAAGGCTAGTAAATGTAATTCAAAGGTAATTAGGAAATTACTAGCTTGTGTGTGATATTCTGCAGACAGAATGATGAATAACATACATAGCATACCTTTAAATGGTGTTTACTTGACAAGGCTACAGTAAACACAATTGACATCCTTTTTTCTCAGCAAGCAGGATTTCCTGGGGTAGTTTATAATTGAGTCTAGCGATGCATGAATTTTCTACAGCTGCAATCAGTCCAAGCACAGCTATTTCTCCCTCTGCAGGCCCCAGATTTCTTTTGTCGACTCTGCTTCACGTCGCAACACTCCCCAAATGTGAAAGATCTTGATGAAAGCAGAATGTAATTATTAGTGTGGTAGTTCTAGGATGGTGGCAGGATCTTTACATGGTTCAGCGAACAACACGCTCTCTGTTCAAATGAAGAACATTCGCCTCC
Source organism: Maccullochella peelii (assembly GCA_002120245.1). NCBI lineage: Eukaryota > Metazoa > Chordata > Actinopteri > Centrarchiformes > Percichthyidae > Maccullochella > Maccullochella peelii. Next base: position 136,454 of record LKNJ01000471.1, on the reverse strand, counting down.
TTTCAAGGGCAATTATTTCAACCCTCAGTCACCCCCCCCCCCCACCCCCCCACCCCACCCCCTCACCCACCCTGAATGTCAATGGAATGGGATTGGATGGATGTAGAAGTTATCCAACAATCTCATAATATATTGGGAGCTGTTATAGCTTTCTCCTACCCTGCATAAACTGCATTACTGCATATTTCTCATCATATAGAGCAGAATAACAACATTGGACATTTGTTACATGTCATCCCTCTTTCCATTCTTTCTAACATCTTTGGTGTGTCCATCAAACTATCAAGTAAAGAAAACAAGTTCAAAGTATTCTCTTCAGGGAGTGGGGCAACAAACCAGCAATCCTGTAGGAAACATGAGGTACATGGGGTTTTCTGTGGTTATGTTCAGCTCTACAAACCTTTTCAATCCCTCTTCAGTATTAGATCATGGGTAAGTGGCACTTTTAAACCCATCAACCTCCCACCATCACCACTTGGTGGCATGATGAATGTATATGTGCTTTGTATGTTAAGGTCTTGGCATGCTGGATTATGCGATTCATAATGCACAGAAACATAGGTGTGGTGAGAGGGCAACTGGAGACTGAAAATAGGTGACTGGCAGCCGACAACAAAGATGGGGCCCTTCTATAATCTGCAAATCAAAATAGGTTACATGGACTTGAGGAGCTGGGTAGAGAAGCAATGGAGAAAGTGATCTAAGGTATTTGAATTTCAGTGAACAGGGCTCATGGAAGTGTCAAGCTTTTTCTCCTTTGTTGGATGGCATTGTTTCAGTGATATGCTGACAGAGTGTGAATAAATATTTCACATTAAGGTACACATTTCTCCAGCTCAGAGGATTTTTATCAATCCTCTGAGAATGTGGTGCATGATGACAGACACATGTAAGCACAAAACAATGACAGTGGTGACAAAGAAGGAAATTCTTTAGGATTACATGAGTTCAGTTGAGCAGTTTTCCTGCTTTACGCTTCCCTATGGTTCAAATGATATAATGCTTGTTCTCTTTTTTTACATTGCTTTGCTAATATCCTCATTTTTTTCTTCCTAACTAATTGAGAGCAGTTTTTGATACTTGTGATGCATTCAGACATTTTTAGAAATTCTATTTATCTTCACTACTACCATGGCCTAGTAGTAACACAAGCTTTTAGCGGTGTCACATTCTGCCTCTGTCTCTCCCTCCATCCACATTCCCACTTCCCCAAACCAAATCATTGCCACTTTCTACATGTCCACCAGATGCCCTCTGACTTGTCCACCTGTCTCAGCCATCTCACTGACTCTGACTCCAACCACTCCATCTTTTCCTGCAGTAACCCCTTTCCTTCCAGTCCCAGTGACCTGACCTTCCCCGCCCACCTGCTCACCTGATCCCACTTTCCTCATCAGCCCTGCAGATATTTAACCAATCCTTTTCCATTCACTCCCTGCCCGATCATCAAAGTTCTGTCTTCTATTTTTCTCTCTAGAATTGTAAGGGTAAGTCATTCCACTGAGAACTGGAGAGATGAGAGAGAGCAAAAAGACAGAGCCCTGAGAATTGCTTCTATGCACTACTGACACAGTCGCGGACACTTTAAAAGGGAAAAATAAAACCTCCCCAACAACAGAGCCTACAACTTGAACAGCTTTTCACCACCTCTGCAGGACCCATACCTCTGTTTGTTGACCAACCTTTAACGTGGTCAATTCTTGAGCCTCTATTATTCCACTTCTTATAGGTTGAGGCCAAATCCTGCAAGAAAATAAGACTACTTACAGTAGCTGACGATACCTAGATATGCAGATGATACCCAGATTTAATTAACTCTGTCCCCAAATGACTGTGGTCCTGAATACTCTGTTGATGATTGAATAAAGTAAACATGTAAATTACTTCAATTAAATGAAGACAAGGCAGACATAATTCTATTTGGCAACAAGAAGGAAAGACTCAAAGTCATTGCTCAGGGCTATAGACACTGGCTTCAGCAGTCACATTGGTGCAATAACTAAACAATTATTTTATCATCTAAAACAAACAACAAGAATTAGAGTATTTGTGTCCATACAAGATTTTGAGAAACCTATGTGAAATCTGTGCATAAATAAATGTAAAAGGGCAAGGTACGAAAAGAATGCATGGTGAACACATCCTTCCTGGATCAAACTAAGAAATAAGTCTATTTTACACGTATTTAGCTGATTGTATCATAATTCTTGAAGTACCCAATAACACTTTGCACTTAGTCCATGCTGAGTTACAATAAATAATTCATGCTCTGCTAATCCATGTCTGGTCTGCTGCCTTGTATGAGGTCCAACAACACTAAAAGGTCTGGAGCAAATGGGCTATTTCTGTCCATGGCTTAACTGGAAGCCTTTCTTTGATTTTGTACGGAAAGCAGCTAGATTAAAGGTGAGATTAGCAAGAGCTGAATAAAGATTTATCACCTGTCCCGATTGTTCTTGACAACTCTTTCCTTCCCCAGAAGGTTACACCAAGATTGGCATGATTGTGAATTACAGAGGAACTATTAGAGCCAAGTCAAAGGCAAGTGGGTGGTGTGTTTTTCCCCTTGCCTTTATGTCTTGCTATTCCTGTTTAATTTATGAACCCATATGTTTCCTTCACATCTAGTTTATATTTGTTACCTTTTAGACAAAAGAAGGAAGAAAAGAATATTAATTGATCCATCTTTTTTCAAGTTGCTTTTCCAGGGTAGACCAAGTGTCCTTTCCCCCAGTGGCTTGCTCCAGCTCCTCCTAGGGAGGAGCTCTCCCAGTCAAGGCCTGCCCTGCTCTCAATCAGGTGCACCCATCCAAAAGGGGGCATTTCAGGAGGCTTCCATAGTAGGAGTCTGACAGCTATGTGTGACATGTGTAAGATACCTGAAGCAGCTGCTCTCTTCTCACCTTGATTCTGCAATTTTTTTGGATAAAAAAACATTCTCTCAGACTTGTTGAGATGTCAAACTAAGCCACATCACACTCAGCTGGCAACTGCTTCAGTGCACATCAAAGGCTGCGCTCTGATGAACACAAAAGGATAACATCATCAGAAAACAAGAGACATACCGCCCTAATGTAACCAAACTTGACATTTTCTAAAGCTTTGTAGGCATGTGATCCCATCTGTAAAAGTCACAACCAAGAGAGGTGACAAGACACACTGCCCACACTCAATGTGCTTAAAGTTATTTTCATGGAATGTTTGTAATTTGTAATGTAAATCATTTTCAGCTTTCATAGATTCAAGGGTTATTAAACATGATGTATATATTTCCATGAAATATATTACATTAAAAGGTAGAAAAAGTGTTATATTAAGTGTTGTTAATACTGTAACACAACTTACCACCTTTAGGTGACAAAATAAAGATTTCTGATTTAAATACAATGTGCATCTGTTTTGGAAAAATAAATGATGGTTTATTGCTTTATTAACTAACATATATACATTGTATTTTCATGGCCATTGGACTTGGATGACGTGCCATGACCCACCTGTCTCTTTGGCACAGCCTCAAAACTTCCAGATTTGGGCTTTTGGATCCACTCACTATTCAAGTGGGTAGAAAAACACAATATACCAGACCTATTTTAAGAGTGTGGAGTTGAAGTTGTGAAAGCTGCAATAGCATATCTTGGTGCAGCTTGCTGAAATAGGATCTTCAGTGTTTGCTTAGTCTACCAGGAGGTATCTCAAAGATAATTTAAATTAATTGTAGCTAATCTGATGCCATCCATGTATTAGTTTGAGGCTCAGCAGCCAACCAGTCTCCTAGAGGTCTGTTGCACCCGAGCTGAGCATGGAGAAGCTGACAAAGGGCCAAGACAAAGACCAATACACCACAGCACATACTGTATATCTTACACTGTATATCACCATTGGAGTGTGCCCTCATGGCATGGTACCCAAATTCTGAAAGCGGTACAACTTTGTTACATATTTATTTGGGGTGGCATACTGAGGTAGCATACTGTAATCGGACATCCCATTCTTCCTCATCTCCCTTTCTATTCCACACTTATGCTAATGACATAAAAAAAAAGTAAAAGAGGGTTGGGACATATTTTAAAGAAACCTACAGAACTAAATAAACAATTACAAACAGTATAGTTGGCACATATGTAATATGTAATGGCTAACACTCTACATCCATGATTTGCTGGCTTTAATAAGAGAAGAATTGTGAGGGTTGGCTTTATAAATGGAACATTGTCCTTGTTGCTCAACCATGACTCAGTAATCATTAAAAAAGAAAATCTGGGCCGTTTGACAAAATAAAACCATGGCTGATAAAAGATGTGCTTCTTTTAATACAAAACGCCCTTTTTAGTTTTAGCTTTCAGATAATTACGGTCCAGTGCTGAGAAATAAATAATCCACCTGTATTATTTCATTACATTATGAAACTTTAAATGAATCACATGGGCTGCATCTTCTTTGAAATTTGTTTTGCAAGTAGCTCACAGCAAAACACTGAAAGCAAATGTATTCACAGTACATATGAGTCCCCAAGGCATGTTTGGCTGGAACGGCTCAACAATATAATAACACTAATGGGTTATTTGTTAGCATCACAGGTGAGATGCAGGATGACAGGAAAATGAGTATAATATGGAGCTTAAAATATTACACTTTCATTGCTGTGTGATGACCCAATAACTTCTATTGTTTCAAAAGCTTGAAAACTACTATCATCTAAACAGAGGCACACCTGAGGCTGGGATGATCACTGGTTCAATTCCCTGTACCTGCTAGGGACATGTATTTCTGCTCCATTGTACTGTGGTGGTGGCAGTAGCAACGGTTTCAAATAAAATGTAGGAACATCGTACTTTGGCATGACAGGGATAGTGTTATTGTTCACAGACCAGATCTGGATTATGGATGGCAGTTTTATTTCATGTTATTAGCATTTTAAATGTCTGTAACTTGACTTCAGAATTACTGTAACCTTAACTGTAAAGGTATTTGGAGGTATGCTGGAAGACAATGCAGTACATGAATGTCCAATAATAATTGTTATTCATGTATGACATTTCATCCTGCAATGTTGATGCTGAATGCTCCTCCCCAGTCGCATTAAAATGACCCATATGACATTTCCAAAAATTACTTGTATGTTTTCCGATCTTCCACCTCGATGGGTAACCTTGTAAAGTCGATATTTGTCGACAAATGTCGCAAACTGTTGTCTACAATATTTACACATCCTGCATACACGGAGCAACATTAGCCTTCATTTGGTGCCCGGCCACCAAATTCAAATAGTCACTCTTTTTTAAACTGTTTTGCTCCAACTTTTGAGGGAATTATCTGGCTGTCTAACGTGAGAGTGAACCAAAACAGTTAAACAGGGTTGTAAAACTTAAAAAGTGAGCTGAAAAATGCTAAAATGCTTCATAGAGCTTAGGGGAACTGCAGAGTTGCATAATAATTCACTGTGAGTTTGTCTCTACAAGCAACATCTTTCACACTATACGTCATTTTAAGTCACCTTGACCACTTATGGTTAAAAGAAACCAAAGTTTACTGTTGGTAAGAGATTGGACTCAAACTGCAGTGGTGTCAAGGTCATATGCTTTTTATGACCAACCATCCACCCTGCCTATGCCTTCAAGATTGCTTAAGACTGCTTACTGTTTAACAACTTCATGCAACTTCCACCTTTTTTTAAACCCAGAAGTCTGTCATTATTCGCTTATACATTATTATTTCATTTCTATTTCATTTCATTTTACTATGACCACCCATTGTTAAGATTTAGACAAGCATTTTACTCTAAGGTCACTTCATCCATATGTTATTTATATTTATACCACAGTTAATAGTTAAATGTGTTTTTCTACTTAGGTGGAGTATGCCATACTCTGCTACTGTTAATAAACCCCATCGAAATAGCTCAACTCCAAAGGCAGGGATGCCGGCAGAACTTGCTTGTTTTGTTCAATGGCATTCCCCAAACAAAAGCTGAAAAAGAAGCCTGTCGTCTTTAAGGGGGGAAACAAAAAATGAGGATATCTTCCAAGGGGTGCCAGAGGGATCTGTCTCTCTTTCCTTTCCATCTCCCTGCCGTGTGCTGTGACTGGGAGGGGGTTTTCTGAGGAAAACACGGTGCTGTCAACAGCTAGTGCAGTGAGGGCTGGAGGCCAAACGGAGGAGGAAGCATCACTTAATGTAAGGGAATGGATTAGAGAGGCTGATTATGCCTCGGAGGTGAGAGCAGAACAAAGTGAAAGAAAGGAAAAGCTGGAGCGAGCGAGAGTAAATTTCTTGCGAGCATGCATGCATTTCTATTAGGCCTATGTGCTGTATGTGTGTATGAGTGTATGTATGTGTTTGTCTGCAGGTTCGTGTGTCTGTGTCTGTGTCTAGGCATATCAAAAGTATATTGTTGGGTTTGGTACAATACACGCTCATACATTATGTATGTGTTTGTAAACCTGTTGGATGTGGATGTGGGTGTGTTCGCAAATGCAAATTCATTTTACTGTGTCAATACACATGTGTAAACATATTTCAGAAACCTTACCTTATATTTCCCACCATTTTACACTGTAACCTTTTGATTGAAGGCTTATTCAGTTACTTTTGTTTGTACTATCAACTACCAATATGTAAGAGTTTTTTTGACATAATAGTTTTGTGATCTCATAACTGTAGATCGAACTGCTGTACGATTGGATCAAAAAAGTACAGTTTTTCTCTGTATAATTACCATAAACCAAAAGTCTATGGCAAAAACAACCTTTTACTGTATCTCACACTAGTGCTATTGTTATGTGGTGGTGTTTCTCAAAACTACATGTTACTCTTTAACCCTGTATTTCACACCATGCTGTTGCTGCCTTTGCCTTTACTGAAGAAGATAAATGTGTAAGAAGTGACTTTCCTACTGGCCTTTCACTCCTCTCACTATCTGCCATTGTGAAAAACTCTGAAAGCATTAGCTCCGTTTGTGCTGGTCGTACTGGAAGAATCATGTCATAAATCAAAAACCGCATAATTCTTGCCAAATCCGACCTGGTGGCACACAATGAAAATGCTGTGTAAAGGCTGGGAGAAGGAAGAAGAAGAAGACTACTGAGTGCTGTTCTTGTTTGTTTACAGTTTCAGTAAATCATCACCATATGGATTCAAAAATCAATATGGTAATGACATAATGATGTTAATGTTACAGGTAGCACTTCATTTAAGTTATTTTAAACAGAGCTAAAGCTGATGTTAAAGGGTATTGGTTTATGCAATACAGTGTATAACTCTGGAATAAATATAGATTCATTCAGCAGTGTTGTTGTAGCATATACACAAACGCACATAAATATGAATGTACACTTCTTCGCAGACAAAAACAAACCTACTGTATGAGAACCTATGTGCTTATTGAGAGATGGAATGGCTATTTTGTTGTGGGAGCTTAGCACTAATGGGTTTAATGTAATGCTACGTACTCAACATATATGCTACCAACTTACAAGCAGACACACACCATGAAGAACACTCCATGCTATGAGCACAACACAATCCCTGCACCTTAAGGGGATGTATAGAGAGCTCCTTAAAGCAATCCATCATATGTATTTACAGCAAATAATAGTTGTCAAGAATGAATTACCAACAAATGACTGGCTGCCACTGACATGCCTAAATGGTGCCTAAGGGGGCAATGTCATTACGATGTGCACTCTAAATCTGAACAACACATTTGTAACCCAAACACCCCAATTTAAGTTATCTCATTATGTTTCATCACAAAATATGGGTCTTCAAAGATAAAGAAAAGAGTGCTCTTGGGATTCACATGCTACAATACAAGTAGTGATTTGGGAAGAGCTTCATTGTTTGCTTAAAATGTTATTTCTTGATTTTATTGCAGATTTTTAGTACAAACAATATTGTGAAGGAAACAGTGTGTTTGTGTGTGTGTGTGTGTGTGTGTGTGATCATACAGCCTGACAACCTGTTCTTCTCATTAAAACAGCCATAAAGTTGCAGTAATAGTGTGAGCTGTTCAAACCAGATCTATTTTTTCTCACCATGTTATTAAAATTCAGGTTTAGGATCAGGTCACTAGATGCATGTGGATAATTATGTACTCTGTATTGTAAGAAATGTTTCCCTAACCCTAACCTTAACCCTCTTGGTACAGTTGTTTACATCCATGTTTACTTACAGGCTTCTTCTTTCCTGTCTTTGCTGGCACGTAACTTGCATTTGTAGTGGAATAGTTTGAAACCATTGGTGGAAATGTGTATTGCGTCACTCGTGTGCTCATGCATTTAAAACAACAAAAATGGGGACCCACTTGTGAAAAATGATCCATAGCACTACTAGCAGTCAAAAACTCCACAGTGCCTTTAACTCAGTATGTCACAATTGATTATTGTACAAAACCCTACTATTACCAAGATTTCTCTAAAAGTCAGCATGAAAGTCTAATATGGTGTTTGGAAGCAAAGAGACAGAGTGATAGAGGGAGTGTGGTGGGTAAGGAAGTGTCTAGGGAGGTCAAAAGAGAGGTGAAGCCAGTATTAAAGATGAAGAGGTTGTGATATCCTTGCCACAATCAAACAATGAAAACGAGTCAATGCCACACATGTAGTGGCAATTTGTACTGTGTAAATTTTACCATAAAGTTGCTCTGGCATCTGATGAATTAAGAATTTTGTTTTAAACCCAGTGCAGTCAAGAAGCATACACTTAATTTATGACAGTGGTGTGGTTTTAAAGGTTGTGCTGTTAATGTCAAGCCATGCAGTGTGTCAAGAGGTCTGCAGGTTCAAATTCCAATCTGGCAAAATAGATGAATTCAAATATGGTATGTTGGCCCAAAACACTCACTGACCACAGCTTACATTTCTGATAGTGTATTTTAGTAAATGACAATGTATATACACTTAATTATAAGAGAGAGAATGTCTTAACTGGACAAGGCATTAAGGTATTCATCTGGATTTTATATATCTGATAACCATAGAGACCAGTCACCACCTCCAGCATGCCTATATTGCTTTATGAAAACTAATTTTGTTTGCATGAAATACTGTGATGAGTTTCATTTACACTGACACGATGTTTCCACTCTTTTTCTGCATTTTCATCAAAATACTCACCACATCTGACTGGAATGCAAATGATTTCATTGCCAAGTCAGTGGTATTTGAATTGTTTCATTACAAAATGCTGATAGAAAAAAAATGTTACTTGTAATTCCTCACTGCATGGTTCAAAAATACACATTATCTTCAACCATGTCAATGTTTTATAGCAGAAGGTAAAATATAACTGCTAACTTCAATGTTTCTCCAGAATAAAGCTTGCACAGTGTAATGGGAAAATATAATAATGAAATAAATATTTCCCTGGGACGAAGGTTACACTTTATAACATTAGTTCTATGAGCACAAGTAGATTCCTCTAAGAGACTCTGTAGGCATGCCCACTGCTGCAGAGCAACACATTGAAATTTGTATTTACCGGCTTGGCCAAAGAGCTGCACAGTGGCTCTTTGGTTAGCCCTGGCACTTTCAATCACTATATGCGAACCCAAAACCACAGTTAGAATGGGGTACTAGTGGAGCATTGCATTGAAGAAGAGGAGACACAACCAACCTCGATTTAACGAAATCATCTAATTTGCTGTATTGCTGTTTCAGTCGCTGAAAGAAAGCACATGCCAGTTTAGCACTGTAGAATGGCCATTTCTAGAGGGCTCAGTGGGTCCATCCTGATTGGCTGAAACGGTGCAAATGTCATTGCAGTTGTGCTTTAGTGAAAGTCTGTGAGTGTGAAATAGGACTAATTCCATCAGTATCATCATAATGTGTAGGTGTCACTATTTTCAAATAGTGGAAATGTTTTTTTCAGAACCATTTAAAGCTAGAAACCACACAGAGAATTGTGTGTGTGTGTGTGTGTGTGTGTGTGTGTGTGTCTAGGGCATAATCTAGGCAAGGCGGGAGGATGTGTTCCATCCATTCCAAGAAAGGAATGAAAGAAGAAATCATTGACTCTGTTTTATCTTTTACATTGAGACAGCCTGAATGGGTTTATTTGTTTGTGTCTCTGAACTCTACCAACTTGGTGATCACTGTAGCTTCGGTATGGTTATATTGCAAGTTTCCCATTGAGGAAAGCTTGAAATAATTTAATGTACGCACAGTCTGGCTTCTCGAAGTTGTAAAGCTGACAGTGGCACAATATCAAAAATAAGAAACTTCACATTAAGTAATATTATCAAGACATTTAAGTTATATATCAATAAATTTTTTGCACAGATCTGAAGGGGTTTGCTCAGAGTGGTGCCAAGGAGCTGTCTAAATTAGCTTGCCAGCTAGCTAGAACAGTATTAGTATTATTAGAACAGCAACAGTATTACTTAGCTTTGAGTTAAACATTTATGCATGTAACAGTCATTTAAACAGATACTTATGTCTGCATATTTCTGATTCCCAAAGGGAGAGAGGAGGTCTGTTTAAGGAAAGGCACAGGAAAACCTTTATTTACTTTGTTGCAGCAGATGACAAAAGAGCTATCCTCAAATTTGTCATTAAAGAGCACATAGCCATCAATCATAGAAGTTGGGAAAAACTACATTTAATCAGTTGTATAGGCTGTATACTTGTCAATTTCCAGTTCTCATAAAATAATAATGAAAATAGTACTTTTCACTGGTAGTAAAGTAAACTGAACACCTTCATTTCATGTTCAGTGCGCACAGTCATGTTAGTGTGTGTACAGCTCTGAACTTAATAGATTGCCAGTATGTTAAACGCACACATAGGCCTACACCAAGTTGAAACATAGTTTATGGGTGTAAGGTAGGGGGATTCTCTCTCACTAAATTTTGGTAATTAATTTATACATTTACTGTTGTTTTGCTTTCATCTCGCTGTGGCTTAAAACACGAACTTCTTCCTCCCTTACGTCTTCCTTTTTCTCTTCTCTATCTGTCCCTCCTTCTTCCTGTGTGTGTATTTCTCAATCACTCCTCCACTACACACACTTTATGTCTTTGCATAACTTACAATCTCAAGGTTTAGTAACTGCACCTTCATTCATTTTTCATATCATACTTGTTCTTTACTCAAAAGATACAGGAGAGAGAGTATGTGCTTTTGTGCGTGTATGTGTGGGTGGTGGTGGTAGAGGGGTGCTTAGTGGGTGCCTGAGGCGAGACAGAACGTAAGCACAGCATGAGTAATGAAATAATGACTGAAATATAAAAGGACGAGGCGGGCCGTGCTCTCTCGATCCGGGGGCCGACAGGTGTTTGCCGGACGCCGGTGCAGAATCCATTAGAAGGCTGTCAAAGGACAGTTGCCAAGAAGTGAGGGTGCTGTAATTACAAGCCATTCGCTTCAAGACAATGCTTCATCCCTCACTCACGTGCCACTAGAAATAAATGCAAAAGGGTGGCTGTGTGGTCTGTCAGCCATCTTTCTGTCATGTCCTTTTATTCTTTCTTCTAACCAAAGCAAAGTGCATTTTTATTGAGAACAAAGATGTGAGGAATGGTGTATGGATTTAACAGTGGTCACCATTCACTTTTTAGAGAAGGGGTTCAAAAGGCCAAGAGGATTTATTGTCACCGTAACGCTGTTCATGAACCAATGAATTGGAGGTCATAAACACAATAATGGCATATTGGAAGTATGTCTTCATTTCCGAAGCATCAAAATTCCCCCATCAAAGTAATGATTGGATAGGTTAATTGATAGGTAGCATAATGGTTGGGATGTATAGTGATTTACATTAGCACTGACTAGCTGCTTTGGTTTGTCGTGTACATAAAGCCGTCAATAATTGGATTTTCATTCAACGGGCACATCAGGACTAGTTAATTAAACAATAAACTCTGCAAATGTCTGTTTCTCACAGTCTCTATTTACACATATGTATTTCCCTGTTCATTTTAGGCTGTTTTGACTCAGGTAATTTATCAAGAGAGATTATTAACTGCCACCATGCATGTGATAGTGCAAATTGTTTTTCCACCAGCTAGTCTTTTTCTCTCCAGTGCATTGTGTGTCAAACTGAGAGAGCTCATTGGGCGATATCTTGAAAAAATAATTTGTAATACTCCTCAATTTGACATTTGAGTCAACCTTAATTAAACATTCGAGAGTAGGTGCACCAAAACAGCAGAAGAGTTATCTGCTGAAGGAGCAAACAGTCGACAGTATGTGTCTTCAACATGAATCTTTTTGACAGCTTTGTGACAGAGGAGCTTAAGGAGTACCCACAGATTTCAAGATAAGGATGTTTGCCCCTCTTGGATGGAGATTCTGGGGAAAAATTTCACCATTAATCCTTAATCCTTGATCTTAATCCATGAATTCCCCTAGAACCCTAATAAAACGCACAGTAAAATCTCATCCACACGTCTTGTTGACATTCAGAGAAAAGCTTTTGCAGCCTTTAAGATGACTACATTAATTTTCAGGTGAATCCTTTTAAAAGTCTTCCCCGCAGGGAAACACAGGATACACAGCTACCTGTATGATGTAGATCACACTTTCGAACTGGCCAACAGTCTCCACTGGTATTTATTCACTATTAGCTCTTATCAACCAAACAGTTCCAGAAACTATAGAACTATTATAGAACAACAGGAACTAAACTCAGTAACTAAACTAGGAACTAAATGGTGCTTTTTGCGCATTCATGTTTGCATTTCCACCACATCTGAAGGCCCATGACGATTAGGCAAACTGGCCCAAGGACAAATTAAAAGACAACGATGGCATTTGAAACACAATTTTCACATATGATTAAAAACACCAGCGCGGAGTCATCATGTTATTCTTTATTGTATATACTTACTCTTGCCTGACTGATGTTTCAGTGGATGTAATGAATGAATAAGAAAGGTCAAAAAGGAGACTGAAAACTCCAGAACACCTGTCTTCACAGTATCTGTAGTGTTTGATGGTTATTTATTTCTGCTTTCCAATGTATGAATGAAACTATGAAACTATTAGCAATTAAAGTTTAATTTTTTTCGCCTTCACTTGCCTTGTCCTCTCATCACCACACCCTCTCTCTTGTTCACTCACCAACTCTCTTGACCGCCACTCCCTCAAGTCTCCTTCGCTCATGCACTCAGCTTGCTCTCACACGCACACTCTCTCTCTTTCTTTTAAACTCACCAGAATCCAACATCATTTTGTTTTCAATGAACATCACAAAAAATGTCCCCTCCTTTTCCTAATATTGATACTACAGTCACTCAGTATTCAAATTCACTCTTGTTATTCAAATGAAACTTTACACACACGTTGAAGCAACAGCAGAGTCTGTGTTTGACCAATCAGCGATGGTCAGCCCTGCAAGCTTCGCCCGATATTTACTTAAAAGGTTCTTGGTCCCCTGGGAAAGATCCTGCGGTGGAAACGCCCCCTAAGATTACATTGAGTAAGCACATAGTCTGCAGTATCAGGACCAAATTAGCATGGGTCAGTCAACATTTAAAATCAAACCAGCCCACAGGTTCCTCACGTCAGCTTCCCAATGGAATCACAAACTCCAGTTGGAAGTTTAGAGGATGGGTGTGTATGTGTGTGTAATTGTTTATTTTCCTTGCCCAAGGACATCTCAGGTGGCAAGTAAATGAGAAAAAATAGAGCAGCTTATTAGCATTGCATGCATAAATCAACTGTTTGTGATGTTCCTAACTATGCCTCCATCTCACCCCGCTCCACCCTCTTTGTGCACGTCCATCAAATTAGCAACATCATTTGCAAATCCTCTTTCCCATGTATTTTCCTCCTACCTGCTGTCCATTCTTGCCACCCCTCTTGGATTTGAAAGTGCGCTTGTTGGCTGGATAATGGTCCATTGAAACACAATTTATATTTACTCTAAACTGCTAAGGCTCTGCTTCAGTTAGGTCAACTAAGATATGCAGGGTATCTCATTGATAAGGCAACAGAGAGGTTCCTGTTTTCTCATGACACAGACAGAAGAGAAGAAGTCATGAATTTATATGAGTTTCAACAGCAATGAAGCACCAGAGAGCATTGCCGGTGCCAGGTTTACCAGGCCAAGGCACGACACAGTAATTTTATGGGTTCATCCAAAGCTAGTGAGGTGTAAAATAGACTGTGGCGATAGCCCAAACACACTCAATGGCAGCCCTTGTGTCTCCACTAGGCTCTGAAATCATATTCAGGGATAACAATGAGTTGTGGAGCTGCGCAGAAAGTCACAGCAACCTGAGACACGAGGTGTGCCAAAAATGGTTTGCTTTGCATAACAATTTGTAAGGACAGTTTCAAAACAATATAATACACAAAGCAAAGTGGGTACAATTTATGAGAATGTAATAAGTATACATTAACCGAAGGGTGTATTCTAAAACATAAATCCATTTGTGGAAAACACTGTTTCAAACAGTGTGTTGTTTCATAAAGATCTCCCATGATGTTACATCTTTGTTATTAATTTGTAACATACTGTATAAGGAAAGGCAGTCACTTCACTATTCAGCAACTGACTGAACCATCAAGACTGTAACCACTGTGTAGGTGTCTTCTCAGAAGGCATAATTTTCACCATGCATGGGAAAACTCGAGAGACATATCGAGACATATGAAATATATTTAAAACATTTTGCTAGCATTTCACCTGATTGCATCACAAACACCATCCACTGTCAGCCACTGCACTTGGAACCAAAGTGGATTTGAAAATCATTGACCATGGACTTAAAAATAATCTAAATTTAAGACAGAGAGCATTACACAAGACACCAGGCAGGTGGTTCTGCAACAGCCAGTGTGTATCAAAAGCCTTTTGCCTAGTTTAAATGTCTTTCAGCAAAAAGTTGAATCCCTACCTATGCTAGAAGCCCAACAGGAGGGTTGATCTTACCTCGACAATTGCATTAGCATCCAGTGTCATCCGGAAAAGCACTTAGATGGCCAGTCAAAAACTTGCAAGCATATATATCAGGTAGAACCTTGTAGTACGTACTGTGTACGTACCATAGGCTCCCCTATCTGATGCACAGTGCTGAAATACAGTGCTATGATAATGCAGCTTAGCTTGGAGCTCAGGATGAAAGGATTCATTACAGGCATCCAATATCAGAGGGAGAGCCGGAGCAAATCCACCGACATGTCAGATATGTCTCAAAGAGTCTCAAAGAAAGGAGTCAAGTTGTTCACTGTCGAAAATTTTCTGCTTGCCATTGTGTTGTCTGAGAGATCCCTCGGTGCCGCCATCCCAAATGTTTGATGTGTATATATTAAGCACTTTCTGTATGTGGACTGAAAGCAAAGATCCTTTCTGACCTTTGGGTTTGTGTATGTGTTTGGGCAGTGATTACAAGAACAGTAAAGATTTTGTTGTTACATGGACATTCCTGGACTGTTCTAATATATTTACCAGCAGCTATTATAAAGATGTTGTCTCTGGGTTGCTGTTAAACCTCATGCACCTTTCTGTGCTTCACTATAATTCAGGTTAAGGAACAACTTGAACTCTAATTCTTGTGGCTTGTTATGTTTGTGATCTAGGAACTGAAGCGTATCCTGCTGTTGGACTCATACAGAGTCCCACTGTATGACAGCATCAGAAAAATGTCTAAAATGTAAATGTAGCAACACGATTTCTGTGATTATTTACACTCACTGTCTTCATCTCTGTCTTTTTTCTCTTTCCTCTTTGACCTTCTTCCCCTCCTTCCTTCTGCTCTCTCACCTTAATTTGCCTGCTGCTGAAATTTTAATGTTACTTGTGATCGGCCTTCTAAACTTGCACAAGATTCAGAAGCATATAGCAGTGGGTTTCCTCACTGCTCTGTCATCTTATGCAACTCGGGTGATGTCTCCTTCAACCCTTAAACACCTTATTTTTTTCTATTTTGATGTGCGAGTTTCTTTGTCTCATCTGCATAGATTTATGAGATTTTCACTTTTTCTATTTTGAGATGAGACGCTTTTATAAACACCTTGAGTTTCCTTGTCTAAACTGCATGAAATTATGAGATTTTTAAAGGTGTCATTTCTTTCATGTTTGCAAAACCTTAAGGTAATGAATGAATAAATCATTCAGCAGCTTATTCACATTAAAAACACATCAGAGCCCATACCTAATTCTCTTTCCATCACAACAACAGAATATATTAATTAAAAAAAAGGCTCAAAAGTTTATAGATAATCTTCACTTACACATCTACAAGGGATAAATATAAAAAGGGTGGCATTTTGTGGGCAATTGAGTTTTATATATTGTTCCAAAGCTCTTAATTATAGCTTCTGTTGATCAGAAGACCATGTTTGGAATCACAACAATGGAAATAGAGACTCAAGTGAAGAATCTGTAAAAAAAAAAAAAATTCGTAAAATGGCAAATTTGTTTGTATTTTCGGTAACACATTACTTTAAGCGGCCCTAGCGTTCATAAGCAGTAGCCTATACAAACACTTGATTGGTTTATAACATACTATAATGTATGTGTAAGCAAATGTAAGATATTAAGTGTTTATTAACAGTATTTGTCAGCAATTTTAACTTCTGCTATGAAGACATATTTTATATTATTACAACTGTGTTTTACTATAATTTTCATACACCAGCCTCCACTTATGATTGCTGACAGGATGAGTACATGTAGACGCATACATACATATTTGAATCATCCATCCCCTTTGCCCTTCTGTTCATCCTTTGCTCCAACCCCATGCACCATCCTCATTATCACATATATCTCATCTACCCCAGAAGTCAAACCTACAGTGAAGTTGACTCATACACTGGATATCATAGATAAGGGCTCCCTGACCCATGAATGCATATGACCGAGAGAGTACGGCTGCTCACAAACATAACCATTTTACCTCCTCCCTCACCCAATGACGTGGATGAAAGAAGAAATTGATGTTATGTTAAAAAGAAAAAGAGATTTTAGCTCTGAAGTGGATGGCAGTCGGGCTGTTTTTCATCCTAGTTTTGTTTGTTAGAAAATTGAATTTGGGTCATTTCAACATTCTTTGCTATCTTTGTATCTTGTATGCCATTCATATGCTTATGCTTATAAGCTAATAAAAACACTTGTATCCCTCATGAGCATGATTTGTATTGATCATATTTTGCAGTGTAGCAGTGGATTTGTCCTTTTTCCACTAGTTAGCATGGTTCCCCAGTACATTCATGTGTGCTCACAGGCTCCTGTGATTGAGTATTATCTTTGACTTTTGGGGCACCTTATGTTTTCTTCGCTTCAGAGGGTACATTTCAAGAAAATTGGCATGGGATAAAGAGTGGAGGAGTCACTCCTCTGCAACCTGTGAATATTAAACTCAGCTATGAGAAATCAATATCATCCTGAAATTATGATGTAATAGTTTAGAGAGGCAGATTTTCACTTGCGATGAATACTGATGACTTACTAACGCCAAAGTAAAATATGAAGAGTTCGTTTGCAAAAATAGATAAACATCATTCTTAAAATTAATAAACCAAAACCAGTTTGATTGATATTCCCTTGAGCGCACCAAAAGACAACATGATTTAGGAAAAAAAAAGTATAAAAAAAAACAGAAGTATCAAACATCAAATAAAGTAAACATACATTGCTGTTACTTTAGTAATACTTAGTCATGGTCACTCTGAATCTCTATATCTAATAGAGTAAGACATGCTCTAATTTCTTTTACTTTTAGTTCTCTCTGTAGATGAACTGGATCCACCTGAGATATAGATGTAGCACCACTACCACGGACCTGGAATAAAATCTATGCTCTCTACTGATTTGACATGTTGGTGTGGATTTGACACCACCGTATGAATTTTTGATAAATTGTGCCCCTTTGCCGCTCACCTTGTTTAATTTTAATATTATGCACTGACCAAATGTCTGCTCCCCGCTCTTTTTGTATTGATTTATTCCTCTTTAAACCCCTTTCTAGTGGTTAGACTTTTGGTCATAGTCCAATAGTTTTCACTTGCATGGTACAAACAGTATTTTACCGTCAAGTCACCTGGTGGCTGCTTTTCAAATCTCTCTCTCTTTTTTTTTCACTACTTCTCAAACTGATCATTCACCTGAAACATTCATTCATTCATTCATTCAAACATACAGTGTCATTATTTTGACACTGTCACGTCCCGTAAACTTTGTCTGGTTTCCTATTTTATTTTGAAGTCTTGTCTGTCTTGTTTCCAGTGTGTTCCTGCCCTTGTGTCTCCCCTTGTCTTGATTGTCTGTTGATTGTCGACACCTGCTTCCTTTTGCACACCTGCCCCTGATTCCCTCGTCAGTCTCTTTCCTATGTATACCGGTCCTTTTCCTTTGTGCCTTGTTGGTTCATTGTTCAGTGTTGTGTGTCCTGTGTTGAATGTGTTCATTGTTCAGTGTTTTTAAGTTTCATGTTGGATGTATTCCTTGTGATCTCTGCCAAGCCAAGTCTTTACCTCAAGCCCTGTTTTTGGATCCTTGTGCTCCTGTTGTCCCCCAAACCTGGACTCACCTGTTTTGTTTGCCTGCCTACCTGTATCTGCCAGTAAGTTAGTAAATCTTTGAACTGTCTTGAGCCTTCCCATCTGTCTGCACCTGGGTCCTCTCCCAACCATGCCACGTGACAGACACTGTTTGAGCTTTAGCTATGAAGGAAGGAAAGGAAATTTTGGGGTGATGTTTCAACTCGGTAAAAGCTTAACGGCTCATTCTGCAACTGTTGGTGTTATTGGTATGGATTACATCCTATAATGCATATGAATACAATAAAAGGGATGTGTGTGTGTGTGTATATAGGAGGAAGCTCTATGGCTTCTTATTATATACCAAGAGAGTAATAATATGATATATCCAAGTGTAGAGATCAAGCCCAATACTGCTACACAGGAACAGCTTAGTGACCAACAGTAGAGGACTGTGGTTGGGCTGGGCAGCTAGCAGCTATAAATGTTTAGAACTGTAATGAATATGCAGTGTGACAGAGCTTGTTACTATACTATTCTAAATGTACACCGTAAATCACACTTTATCTCCAATTAACAAACATAGATGATGATGATCCTTCCACATGGAGTTCTCCAGAATGAGTAAATGTATTCACTGTTTTAATGTTTGAATATTAACGTAGTTGATACAAATTATTGGATTGCTAATGATCAGTGTAAAGATCCCTGTTAAGCTGCTTTGGGAGTATAACTATACAAACCATTCTTACATGCTTCTTTCAGCATTTGGGTAACAAGCAAACAAATAGCACGAGGCCTACGAGCCAGTTTGGGCCGATAGCTCAACACTCCTTTGCCATACTTGCACATTACATTCTCCGCTCTCTACTCATATCCAATGAGTCTATTTAAACTGTCAGGCTCAGCTAACGCTTTTGCTCTGCTAGGCTGCTGCTACAATACTCAGTACAAGCACTACTGCGACACAGACGGCATTTTACTTAATCAACCCGACCTGCACCACCAGAATGCACCCGTTTCCCCTTGGAAACTAGTGTAGGAACTCAATGATTTCACCTGAGATTATTCTATATTTTAGGTTTAAAGTGTGGTTAATACATTTACCCACTCACTAAGCCCTGTGTCAAGTGTAATATGCCCCTGCTTTCTTTTCTTTTTGACCCCCACACACACACACACACACACACACAGTCAATCAAACTTATGTTTTTACCCTTAGATGTTAACACCGTGCCATTCACACTTTCTGTATTACACACGCATACCCCAGACATGCACACTGAACCTGCCGCCAATTATATTCTGTGATTAGGGTTCTGTGACAGGCTCTGCTGCCACTTTCAATTGGCACTAACATGGCAGTTGTGTAATAAGGCAGGCCTGCCGGGTCAGTGGTGGGACATGGGGTCACATCAGCCATCTGATGTGATGTCAGAAGTTTGGCCTCTGGGTTCAACGGGCCTCACCAGAGTAAGAGTCAGACTAGGCAGGACTGGAAGGTTTGATGGAGACTAGTATGACAAATGTCGGAAAGCAGTGTATATGTAGAAATGAGTGGATATTTTCATGGTACGCAACTGAAGGCAAGACACAGTAACTTATTTGACAACTTAGAAATTACTCTGATCATCGAACCCAGACCAAACCTCTGCCTTTAATGCACCGAGTAATCTGGCCTTTGGGTCACAGGTGGGTGTGGTCAAAGAGAACTGCTCCAATTGCAGTAGGTAGCAGTCCATAGCTCAAAACAGAAAGTTCATATTTTGTGCTGTTTTGGTGTTACCTTTCATAACTTATAGCTTGTTATAACTTATGTATAACTAGCTTGTAAAAACTAAGTATTGAGTGTCAATCAAAACAACCAATAAAACGGAAAAAAAACAGGTGCAACAATTCTACAATGGTTAGCGTTTAGCCCTATAGTCTATACAATAAAAGCTTTATAATGTTTGAGGCTATTTAACGGATATTTACACTTGCCAAGAGCAACATTTGGTCATACAGTATAACAAAACATTTGGAAAACAACAGCTCAGTATGAAAAGAGCAGACTTCTACTTGTGTAGATATTCATGAATACTACGTCAAAACCTTACTGTAGATGGCTCAATTTGCAATGGAGATCAGGATGTTAGATATGTATAGTAGATTTTAATGTTTACAACATGTTTCCTGACACAAGTCATAAAGTGCATTACAGGCATAAACTTAAATAATAAAATCAGAATGAATAAAACAAAAGAAAATGATCAGTACACAGGAAATGGCTATAAAAGGTTATTTTACAGAAGAATGTTATCTAGAGGGATTTAAATGAAAATGCAACATGGGTAAGGAAATAAATCCATGGAAATAAAACAATAATTAAATGCAAAGAAAACACCACAAGTTAAGAAGCGCCAGAAGATTGACAAGGGGAAGGATATAAAATCTAAAAGCCAATTTAAAAGAAAAAAATGTCGAGAGGATTAAAATAAAACACAGGGATGGTAATCAAAGACATGACCAGGAATTAAAGAAAGGCTTTTATGAATGTGTGTCAAAGAAAGAAATGGATGACACAGAATGAACTACTTGAACAGCCTCAGAGAGGAATCAGCATTACAATCTAGTTGAGACCTTGGGTTATCCAGAGGGCACTAAACACAGGCCAACAAATACACCACAGATCAGTAACATATGGGGCCACAAGATGATGTTGAAATTATAAACAAAAATGTAAAATTGAATTAGGAAAAAAAATAAACACACATAATGGATGAAGACTATTTTAAAAGTGTTGGCAAAGGTTGAAAGGCCTACCTGTGCCACAAAATTATGCAGCAATTTATTTACACATTAGATATGTATCACCATTTGACAATTCTCTACTCTGAAATGTTTGCACAACAGGTATCACATTCAGGTCTGAGTCAAGTCTCGGTCTTAGCCAACAACTAACAAACTTTTTTAGCTTAACCTCTCCCAAAAGAATATTATAATGTCAGAACTCTCTCCCTTTCTTTTTCTCTGTGTCTCTTTCTCTCGTTCATGCACAGCTCCACACAGACAATGATACACTGTTCACAGTCTTCGTCTAGTCTGCTGCTGCAAATTCAGCCAATTCATCATAATGAAGTAACAAGACTTGTATGAAGCAGGAGAGGGTACAGAATGATTCTGCTGCAGTGCTTTGGTCGACATGTATCATTAAATGGTGACATTGCTGATGTTTTGTCATTACATTTGTTGTGGTTTATTAAATGGTCCCATTGCTAATTTGCATCCATGCTCTGTTAGCTTTCATCTAAACATCAGTAAACAAAATGATCAGTTTTCGGTTTCTTGCTGAGGTGTTCTGCTCCTCTGGTTCAACTATAGACCCACAGTGTATATGGCTCTGTGCCTTTGGTTACAATAAAGTTGTTTGTCACAATAAAGCTGTTCTCAAACCGCAAGCGTGCCATTGCAAACCAGCCACTGTCGCCTAGCAACGACAACCATTTGCTGTTGTGTGACGTCTTGTGAGGTCATTTGCATTATTTATGTAGCCTTCTTGATTTCATTTGCATTAAAATACGATTGCCCCTATCCTAATGCATGCACTTTTGTCAGAAAAGCCAGATAAACCATGTTGATTTTTAGCGATTATTTTTTGCTACTTTAGATGCTCACATAAAAGGTAAAGCTATAGAAAATAACAAGATATTAGATCAAGTTCCCTACACCTTTAAGCATGTCAGACATGTCAGTTTATTTTGAAGGGAAACATTAAAAGTAAAACATCATCCATGTTGTTGAGGATAGGGTAAGTAGCTAAGGTGTGCTATGGTGTGTGTTACAGTAACTTGTGCACATGTATGTGTATGTAGACATGTATGTACGCTATTGTGTGCTTGTCAAAGCTCTACCTAACTCAAAGTGTCCCAGAGCATTTGTTATAGCGGCTACACATGATTAATGATTGTTGACACAAACACAAACACTGGGAAGCACAGACAGAGTGAGACAGATGAAGACAGATAGAGGCAGAGGGAGAAGCTCAAGTAAAATACCCCATATCAACATTGCAGACGCTGTGGATAATAGGCCTTTAAAGGCACTTCTTTTTCACCACCACAGCCTCCCTAAAGGATTGCACGTGTACAATTTGTATAACAGAGTAAGAGCAGACATGTAGCTATTGCTGTTAATTCCACATTCCACTTGGACACTTAGAATACATTTTTACTTGACAATCTTTCACCTTTAACACTTTCAATTCTCCTTGTCTTCCCAGGTCAAAGATTTGTTAGCTTCTAGTTGTCAGGTTCATGAAGTCTAGGAATTTCTACTTAAAGCTCAACTCCATGTTTTTGATTGATATCTTGTCAGGTGTGGATCAAGAGAACTGGGTTACATGTCATTCTTATTAATTTTTTTGACCAGCAAGCAAACCTCTAAACTATAAAAAAATCGTACATTATTTTGCAATGGTAATAGGGTTGTCACACCTGTTCTGACTGACAACGCAATACTGAGAATGGTCAGTCGGTATCGTTCAACTATGATAATAGCTGGATATCAACAACAATGAGGTGAGAAAGCGACATTACATTTCACCGTCTTTGAAATTTCAAGGAAACAATGTGGAAAGTAGACATTTTTATGTGCTAAAAAATGCATCTTTGTGGGTGACATATAAATTCTGTTGCCTTTTCCAATATCAAAATGCAAACTGGCAACATGCTGCTTTATTTCCTTGTGTAACTGAATTAATGAGTGAATGAATGTGTGAGTACCTTTCAATATCAGTGAGGACAAAAATGCAAGTAATTTTAATTTTATTATTATGGTGGCCATTAATGTGCAAATTCTCAACCTGATACATTCCCCTGAATGTGTGCTGCATATAATTCCAGTCCCTTTTACTCCCCATTCTGTTTACACACAGAGCTCTGTATCTATTTTCATAAGTGAAAGCTATTTCCATCCTCAGATGTTATCAGCAGCCTGTCCGCCTTATCTTGTGCTATCACAGTTTAAGCGCACACAGGCGTCAGTTCCCATTCTTTTGCAAAGTACACATATCTCTTTGTCAGTAGTCATCTTAACCTCAGTCACAGCCTCTCAGCTGACAACAAAGTAAGTGGCCACTGGCAAAACATTGGTAACTGACTGGTCTTGGCTTGTTTGGAGAAAAAGAGCAGAAATAGCTGCAGGAAAATGTACACTACAGTAACTATTTCATTTCCAACCTTGTATGATGTGAATTATACAGTGAAACGAAAAAATGGCACAAGTTAAGCATTTATTCATAACTATCTGGCACCTACCATACCTGCTAAAGGGGATCCATTTAATTTTCAATTTCTCAGTATTTAGTTATTAAATCCTTTATAATAGCCCATCTCCCTTCATCATTACTTGTCAGACCCAGGAATAAAGCATGTGTTGGGAATTGTTAGTGAGTTCAAGTGGAAGAACTGGGAGTTCTTCCAAGAAAGAATAATAGTCCACAGTTCTGAAAAATGTTTAATAATGAAAAATGTATTATATACCGTAAATATTTAGTTCATCATATCATATCTACAAAATGTTGCAACTAACTAATGTGGCATACAGAAATGTTGCTTTTATGACCCTCAAAGTTCAAAATGAGTAAATACTAAAAGTTTTACACTGTGACTCAGGAGGTAGAGCAGGTCGCCCATTAATCACAGGGTTGGCGGTTCAATCCCTGGCTCCTCCTGTCCACACGTCGAGGTGTCCTTGGGCAAGACACTGAACTCAAAGTTGCTCCCAATGGAGGCCAGCACCTTGCATGGCAGCTCCGTTGCCATCGGTGTGTGAATGGGTAAATGAGACCAATCTGTAAAGCGCTTTGGGAATGGTTAAGGTTGAAAAGCACTATATGAGTGAAGTCCTTTAACCATTTCCATTTAACTGCTTACATATCTGTCATGCCATATCCTAAGGCAACATGCAAGGTATATAAATAACACAAAGAAAAAAATGCTATTTGCTTTTTTGGAGGGGCACATTAGCACATAATCATGGGATTGCAAGTTGCTTATTAACAAGACTACTAGTGTGCAGCCATGCTAGCAGCTCTGTGAGGCTGTACTTAAGTGCTGACATCAGCAGGGTAGCATGCTGAAAATTACATAAAATGCTAACATTTGCTAAGTACAAAACACAAAGTACAGCTGAGGCTGATTGGAATGTCATTACTTTTGTGGGTATTTGGTCTTAAACCAAAGTATTAAATCAAAATTTTGACCTGATAATGGTGCTGTAAAGTCAGGGGATCACTAGTCATTAGGATTCCTACTCCATCATGGATCACCATGGCACCATGGATATCTGTACTAAATTTCATGATAATCAATCCAAAAGTTTTTGAGACATTTCACTAAAAACCAAGAACAGACTCATGGCAATCCATGACTAAAAATGCACAAGTAATTAGACAGATCTAATTGTGAATTTTACTATTTTTCTGCCTCTCATACCGGACAATAAACAACATTTTTTCAGTCTCTTTTGTAGCAACCTGTTATGTTTTTGTTTTTTTAGTATTGCTTTAACATTCAAAAATAACCTGTGAGAAGGAAATGATGCTGAACTAAACACTGCATGCTACATGCAAGCCCAAAACTGAACTGCCCTTATCTGTTAAGCTTATTTCCTCTCTTAATGGTACCCCTATTCCCTGAAGGTGATGCTCTGTAGTTGTGACAAGGTAGTGTTATTGTTGGAGGTGATGCACCTCACCAAGGTTAAGTCAGATCTTATCACAGCACTGATGCGAAAGGGATGCTATTTTACAGGCTATGGTAGTGGAGCGAAGAGGGAAGGCAAAGGTTGGATGATAATGTACTGATGAGCTGCAGCCCGACTCACTGACTCACTGCCTGCTTTTTTCTTTTTTCTTTGGTGGTCCTGTATGAATATATGAAGCTTCTGTGCATAATGTTAAACTAGTTCAGGGTGGCTCTTGTTTTTTGTTCAGTGGAGCATGACGCTACAACTGTCAAGGTTAAAGGTTTCATTCCCAGTGTTTGCAGCCAAAAGCACCCATCAAATGTAATTTGTTAATTTTCTAAAAAATCCTTTGTATTTGTGACATTATCATTATATGCTGGTATAAACACACTCTGCGACATTGAGCTCTACCAAAAAAACCACTGGAATTTTTAATGGTCTTGAACTTCAATAAAGCAAACCTAATGGAAAAATTGATGAATCGCTTGTACCTGCTGTAAAAGATCACAGTTTAACTGTGTGAGCATGTGAAATACAATATAAAATGTAATTGGTGAGCGCTGTACTTTAGTCTAAATACCCTGAATGTGTTTTATCAATTTGTTTGTTGAGCTGTTGTGCCTTGATTTCGAAAGCCCAACCAGGGGCTTCAAATTAACCTCTGTTAGACACTTTATATATAACACAGTACATGTGTTGCAGTTTGTCCTATGTAACAATGTTTACCTGTGTTGTCCCATCAAGGAAATAACTAAATACAAGCATTTGTGTCAGTTTTAAGGGTTAAGGTTATATTTTTTACACTTGGTGTTGTCTGTTTTGTGGGGACATGAATGCAGAATGAAAGCCCAGACGTGGTTATATCACATAATTTACGTGAATACAAACTCAAGTGCGACAAGCTTCTACAGAGTAGAGGTCTACATGTTTTGTTTTTGTTTTCACTCTTTCCCGGTCCCACAAAAAGTCTGACCATTACCATCCACTATTGTAGATTGAAACTAACTCTTCTACTGTGTGTGTGTGTGTGTGTGTGTGTGTGTGTGAATGGGGTTGTGTGTAGAAATACAGTACTTTATGTGTGCACTCACAAATCTATTTGTGTCCATGCGTGACTGTGAAAGAGAAAATGTTACAAACATGAACATAAAAAATAACCGAAAGATCAGGAGAGCATTTTCAAAATCATGCCTAAGTGGTAGACAGGACCAAATACAGCCACGAGCCATTGTGGGCGCAGATTGCTCATTCACACTATTTTCTGCGTGTTAGTACATTATGAATCCAAATGAGCCCACCCAGAACTATTTTAACCAGGCTATAATTTAAATATCCTCTAAATTGCTATGATGACAAGCCCATCTTGTGAGGATCCTGTATTTACGTAGATATAATCTATTATGGGTTTATTTTTTCTTTCTCAGGGATGTTCACACCTTCGCCCACCTGAATGTCCTGTCAGGCTGTTGCCATAGATATCCACGCAGAGCACAGCGAGGAGGAGAAGGCAACAACTGAGAAAAAGTGAGAAGAAGAAGCAAATGAGGAGGAGATGCAGCAGAAAAGAGATTGAGTCAGGAAGCAGAGAGATTTTAGAGAGAGTGAAACAGTGAAGACACCGAATGGGAAACAATAATCCAGCTGGTAGTGGGTTTATTTAAGAGTGAGAGAATATGTGAGAAGCGAAAAGAAGGAATGATGTCAAGGGAAGAGCAGGAGAATGAGCTCTCTACCTGTCAGCACATCAAAGCCTTGTCGTGTCATATGCTCACACACCCACTCATCCCCTCAATGCCTCAACCTAATGAGCCAAGTGCCTCTCAATGGCTCCTGTATACACCAGCACTATCACACAGCCATTATAAGTCTGTTTTATAGACAATTTATCGCCCTGTACAGCAGTGCTTCTATTTCCATTCGCTGTTGTCACGGCATGCACCCTTCAAACTGTCATGTTACCTACTCACTGACTTTCTACATAGGCATAGGAAAAATCTTTACCTATGCCACACCATATGCCATTTGGTGGATGGTTTCTATCCATTGCACCTTACAGTAACATGAGGGAATATACCTGGGTAGATGTGTAGTTTTAATGGGAGCTGGTATCCTAACCTTGTTAAGACCAATCCACAAAGACACTGTTTTACGCATTTCTGACACATTTTTGGTCTTCTGTTTCTCTGAAAACATACACTCCTATTTGTACAAACATATAGACAATGCATCCCAGGTCAAGGACAGCAATGTCAACATTCCCGGTGGATTTTTTTCTTAAGAATGTGGCCATGCTGTACGGATTGTATTTACACCTGGCTGAGATCCGATCACAACGCGATTCTGACCACCCCCAAATGTGGTCCGGTCGTATTCCAATCCCAATGAGTTCTGCATGCATTTACACCTGGCATTAACATGTGTTTTTCCTTATCCACCAAACATATCTGTCATGGTGTGAACTTTTTGTGGGTTCCTATTTTATTTTGAAGTTTGGTCTGTCTGGTTCCTGTGTGTTTCTGCCCTAGTGTCTCCCCTTGTCTTGACTCGCTTCTGCCCTTGATTATGTTCACCTGTGTCTCTTTACTCACCTGGTTCTGTTTCCCTCGTTAGCCTTTCCCTATGTATACCTGTTTTATTCCCTGTTATGTCATTGTCCTTGTTGCTATGACCTGTGTTGGATGTGTTTTTGCGCTTCTTGGGCTTTTTCCGGAGTGGATTTGTTTGTTTACCTGCCTGCGCCACCAAGTAAGCTTTTAATGAACCTTTTTGAAAACTGCTTTGAGCCTCCGCTGCTGTCAGCTTTTGGGTCCTTCTCCTGCTACCACCAACACTCACCCTGACAATATCTGGTACAAATTGATCGTATTTTAATGGCAGGTGTAAATGGGGTAACATTTTCAAATGTTTTATTGCAACAATAAATGATAAATAAATATACTTGCCTTGCGTAACTGTCTATACATTGTGAACAGACAATTGTTTGAGAACAAGAGCACTGAACAGATCAATAGTGACTGTATATCCTTTCCTTTCAGATAGGATATTGATAACTGCTTCAACAACTAAACAAACGGTATGCGAAACCAAAATGAAATAGTTGGATATCTCTCCCTCCCTTTTTTCTGATTTAAATTATTGCACTAACGACAATGTTGGTCTTGTTTTGCATCAAATTGCAGTAATATTTAAAAATTACAACTCAGCTGAAAAATCATTACATGCAATAAGTTCCAGTGAGGGTCAAAATGTGTCTAGGAGTCTCTTAAGCCCAGTTCAGATCAAAGATTTGCAACGAGACGAGTTGAAACTTGCAGCTACTTGCAATGCGCCGGGTCTGCAGTGTTCTGAAACCTGTCAGTTTACGCCAATGCGACTAGACGAGACGATGTATTGTTTCCATAGCAACTCTTTGTACTTCCGTTGTAACTGCCGGCTTTTCAGGCGTTTTTTGTAGCTGGATATAATTTGTAGCACCTTTTTAAAATATGAATGAGGATAGTGAGTTACTTGCTACAGTTGCATTTCTAGTATTGATAAAACGGCAAACATAAAACAAGAGGGACCAGCTGACTTCTCTACCAGCTGATTGGCTGTTGAAACAGCTGACGTGCCTTACGTTCTAAAACCAGCCACTGGCAACTTGACAAGCTGAGTCGCAGGATACCATCAGCCAGCTTGAGTTGAGCTGAGACAGGCCAGTTCACAACACAGCAACTTTTCCCTGCAACGTTCTAAAAGGGCTCCATATCGTCATGAATCTTTGGTTTTTATTATATTATTATTTTTATCTGTGAATATTACAGGAATTGGTTGACTCACCAGTTCCCATAACTATAGCAAACTTCACTCACCCATTCAGAGGCTTACTTCTAAATAATAAATAATGGTTGTTTAGCAGTGAGCTGGAGTTTGAATTGTAAAAGAAAAGCCAGTGTCTGTTTGGATTGGAAGGAAAGGTTGCTTGTATAGAAACAGAGGGCTTCGCATCATACAAACCACGCCCACTGGAGGGGAAAACAATTGGCGCCACAATATGCAACTAAGGGCTGAAATGCTAACAAAATGCCTGTAGTTAGCTAAAAACATTCGATTTCAGCATGTCAAAGGAATATTTTAGCACCCTATGTCTACCAGAGAGGACAAACTCAATATTGTCGGCCTATCTTGGTGTCCCTTCTCAAGATAAGTTACTGTAGTTAGCTAAGGCACTTGCAAACATAATACTGCATAGCTTTCTGATTCAGCCACATTCCGCTACACAATATACTGTCAAAATGCGGTAGCTTAACTTACAGCAATGTAGTTTGCCTAAAACTGACATTTGGATATTTGACTGACCAGTGACAAAATGCTTGGTGCACACATTGAGTGTCAGGATCCCACAGTTTTCCCATTCTTCCTGCTGATGCCTCACATCTATATCCACTTTCATCTTCTTAAAAGCTAATTTTTTTTTTTTTGGTTCGGCAGCTTATAAAAGGTAATGTGTTCTTTACTCTGTTGCTAGTACAGCCCACCACACAGCAGCTTTTAGGCATGTTTCTGTTGTTTGCTAGCAGACCCAAAGTGATAAGGATGCACCTTCACGCAATACAAAGTCAATGGAGAGCGATAAATTGTTTTCCCCTCTGGTGTGGGCGGGACTTAAATGCGCTCTGTCTCTATAGCTCCTATGCTGAAGTGAGAGTTGGAGCCATTCTCTTCCTGCTAAATGTCACAGCAAATCCCCCCCAACCCTGGTACTGTAGCTCTACTCATCGAACTTCATAGGCCTGGGATCTTTTTACTGTTGAGATTGTTGTTGCTGTGTAGATGGGGCTTACTTTGATTGACATGGTAACAAAGAATCTCTCCTCGAAAGCCATATCTGCATCACTGTTATCTCTCTAACATGACCATAATAGCAATTACGGGAAAATCAGGAAAATTTCAGATGTTATAGGAAGAGATTTGAGCTTCTCAAACAATCCATGCCCTAATGCAAGAAGCTATGAAATTCACATTATCCTTTTTCATTTTTCCTTTTGACTTGCTAAATTAGCCCACTAGCTATTTTGTTGCATAACAAAGCTCAGGGTAAATGGGTAAGGAGCTGCTGAGGATGTTAACAAGTATCTTTTTGTTAATGTTTAATGTTTTAACTAAGTATGGGGAAGTTCTCTTTGCCCTTGTGTCTGCTCATGGCAATGAGAATACTCGGGTGTACAGGTGCTATCTTTTTCTGCTCTATGTGCCATAATGTCCCAATGCTATTCTAGCATTTTACTTACAGGTAAATTAAGCGGTAAATACAAATTATAAAAACAGTATGAATGGAAATCCAATATGGCCCAGGATAATTGAAAGGCTGCAATTCAAATGCTGTTTTTCAATCCAGTCCAGTCATATTTTCAGCATTACAGCTCACTCTTGATGCTGCAATCTCTTTTCTTTCCAAAACACTCTTGTTTACATCAAAGCATAAAAAATACATAAATGATGGATTTCTCTTCAAAATGGTTCAAACAATATGCTCAGTCTCATTACTTGAACTGTCACTCATTGGCTGATTATTATTATGTAATACTCAAGTTTTCTTAAAAAAAATCAGCAGTGTTATGCTTGACTGTGTGGTGCAAAGTTCTAATGATCTTAAATGCTGCAAGCCTATGTATCTTTCAACGTTTGTAACAGATGATCTTAGTTTCTTTTGAATATTAGATGTTGACATTAATTGAAACCACGAAACGGTCTTAAATTTTAAAAAAGCCATGGCAAAATCTAGGACACTATTCCTTTGATCCCAGATGCTGTAGAAAGGTAAAGAAATGTCACATTCATCTGCATAAAAATGTGCTGAATTAAGGTTGATTCATTCATTCATTTGTTTAATGTACTCGTAATAATGCTTCATACATTACTGAGATGGTTCACTCTTAGTTAATGTGAACGGCTAATCAAGGGCCATCCAGACAGCTGGAAAGTGCATATACCATCTGGGGTACACTTTATCCAAAGCACTGCGCAGTAAGAGGAGTGCCACTTTAGTGTTGTGACCTGTGGGGAATTGAGCCACTAACTCTGACATTGCATGAAATACGCTGTAAATGGACAGCATTTTTAAAGCGCTTTTCTACCTTAACGGACATAGCTCTTTACAATTTTTGCCTCTCATTCACCCATTCACACATCAATGGCGGCGGAGTTGCCATGCAAGGCGCTGGCCTGCCCATCGGGAGCAACATGGGGTTCAGTGTCTTGCTCAGGGACACTTCGAAATGTGGACCCTGTAATCTCCCGTAATCACTAAGCTGCATAGAAGACTGGTTACTCACATTTTGAACCAAGCAAGTCCGGGCCAGTACTGTAGATATATGGGTCATGTTCACATTTTCCATGCAAACAAAATCTTCAGAAAATTGTACAACTCTTAAGATTTTTTGTATTATCCATTATATTGCAGAATGTGAATGTTTAAAGATTTTATACTTTGCTTTTCAGTGAATATGTTATGTGACTCTGTGAATATCATATTCCCTGTGCTGATCTACAGATTGACAAGAGAGTTCACATATTAATTTATGCAGGTGTACATTTTGATTGCACATTCACTAGACGGACACTCACGTAGTAGATACAGTACATATAAAATTGCAACTTGGCTCTCCTATGGTGCAGTAAATTCCACTGTATAGTGCATTATCTTTATCCCTAATCTAAGTCAAAGCTCTTTTAGCGTATCATGTAGACTAAGTAACACTTATACAATTGCCAATCAATGGATGGCCTTGTCTGACTTTTTTTCAAGCCAGTGGCTCTTGATTGCCGGTGCTCAGCTCAAGGTGACAGACAACTACTTCTCTAATTAAACCACTCATTCAGCCACTCAGACTGCCGTGTGTTTCCCACACATGGGTGGACATAGTAAGGAAGGGAAAAAGGAGTTACGGAGAAGCGAGGTCAACTGAGCAGGGTAAGGTTGGAGGAGGAGAAAAAGGATGATTAATGGAATGGAAGTAAGTGATAGGAAAAAGAAGGAATGAAATCGGAAGAGCAGAGAGATGCTGTGAGATAATCAAAGACAAGGTGCAGTCGCTTCTTTTAAACGGAGAGTGGGTGGACCACTTCCCTTATCTGTATTTAGACAGGACAGCTGCGAGGGACAGGCTCGAGCAAACACCAGAGGAAATGTTAAGGGCATAAGGTCCAGGAAACGGGGGGGACATATCAGCCCCAGTAATTTCACACTTATCACTTGTCCCTGCAATACACTCTATTAAGTGTCTATGGCGATCTCAGCTCTCCTCAAAGATATGAGGAACAGTGAATTCACTCACCCATTTCATCCAACTTGCTGAAAGAGTTGGTTTAAGTTTAATTACACCTACACTTCCCTTCAGTTGTGGTCAGCTGTTAGCCATCATGCACTGTAACTTAGATGGGAAAGAGTAACAACCTTTAGTCATACAGCAAATGCCAATCTTAGGGTGCTAATATTATTTTACAATACTCTGCAGTCTGATTTTTTTTTTTTCCTGCTTAGGTATAACATTTGACTTATTACATTAAATTCACAGCAAAGTGGGGTTTGCGACATGGTGTAGTGGAGTGTGATAGCCCTTTGCTTTTGAGATTGACAAGTTAATTGACTCAAGACACAATACAAATGAAATGATTCTGCTCCTCTCACTCTGACATTAACTGAGAAAGATTTATATTAGAAACCAATGGATTTCAGCTACAGCCTTTTTAATTGTTAACGCTGTAACCCTGAACAAGTCTACTGCAGCAGAGACACGCTGGCTTCTATTAATGCTTTGTAGTAGCTGGCTCATTTTTTTTCTTTCTGATTCTGCCACCCTGAAGGCATTGCAAGGTTGCAACAGACATTTTACCCAGAGAATATTAACTGTTAACTGTTTTATTGATTGGTCTCTGATGATTACTGAAATTGAATGTATGGAAATGTAGCAATTTACGTTACAGAAATGTCACCTCTTTAAATGCCACAAGTGAAGGAAATTGTAATATGCAACTTTCTTTCTTTCTTATTTATCTTTTATATTACATAAACTATATGCCACTTTCTTAAAAACAGTTCAGATAACCTAGATGGACTACAAATTTGTTTACAACATAAAATATGAGAACACAGCAAAAGTACGCATTTACACAACAAGAGTTAGCTAGACATATATATTTAAATACATACAGTATATTATAACCGGCAACATTGTGACAACAAGCTCACTTATAAAATCCTAAATTTATTGCTTACCTTGTTGACTTTTGGCTTGTGATGCCTGATGCCCCCTTACTGCCGTGAGCACACATTATCAAAGGAATGTCCAATTATCTGAAGTAAAGGCAAAGACAGGCAAAGGACAATCAAATTATCAGCCGAGGGGACTTAAATGCTTTAGTTTGGCTTAAAGGTCACACATGGTCCTGTCTAGCTCAGTGGGTAGAGAATGGCTTCAACACTTCCATGGTTAGGAGTCTGATCCCCGCTGGGGCAACAAATGATGAAATTGTTGGCTCTTGTGGGGTGCTTTCCAGGTCTTGATTTATGCATCCTCGTCTCTTTGTTCCACCAGCCCATGACTCAGAAATCGATTTAGGTCTGCCATCTTTAAAGGACCATACACATCTTTTATCATGTTTTGGCCCATTCTGGACAAATCAGGCTGACTTTTCATCATTGCCAAAATTTCAGCTCCTGTCAGTTCAATATGACAATCTCTTTGTTTAACATAGGTCATCAATCACATTTAGGGTTTTCTTCTTTCTTTTTTAAGTGTTTTGAAAACAAGGAAAGCAAGCTAATGCACAGTGTGATTTGGAATAATGGGCTAAACATGTAACAACAAAAGTATGGTCCTTTTAAAGACGGTCCAATTGCATATTATGTTTCTCAGAGTGGACAAGGTGCAAAGAGACCTGCAGAGGAGCAAGGATACACAAGTGCATTCTGTCACGATCCATTGACTTGGTCTAGGTTCTGGTCTTTTGAATATCTTGTTCTATGTTTCTGTGTTCAGTTTTAAGGTCCCTGCTCTTTATTAGGTTTTGGGTTGGTCATGGTTGGGTTATGGTTTATGTTTTGGTCTTTTATTGGGAGTCTGACTTTATGTTCATTATGTGTTCATGCCTTCTTGTCTTGGTTTTTGAGTATGATCTTTGTCTGGTCTTGGTTTTGTAGTAGTTGTTTCGTCTTATTGTGAAGGTCTAGTCTTGTGTTTCCTTTGTATCCCTGCTTCTCTTATCTCTACCTTGATTATGTTCACCTGCGTCTCGTTACTCACCTGGTTCTGTTTCCCTCGTTAGTCCTGTCTCTACTTAGACCAGTCTCTGGCTTTTGTGCTTGGTCAAGTCATTACTCCATGTTGTGTGAGCTCTGTATGTTTAGTGTTGCGCTCCTGTTGCGTTTTTGGCGTTCTTGGATTTACCTCCTGTTTACCTGCCTTCCTTGTACCCGTGTAAGGTAAATAAACTATTTGAACCTTCTCAATGGTCTGCGTTTGGGTCCTCCCTCATGAT
This sequence comes from Maccullochella peelii, assembly GCA_002120245.1. Classification (NCBI taxonomy): domain Eukaryota; kingdom Metazoa; phylum Chordata; class Actinopteri; order Centrarchiformes; family Percichthyidae; genus Maccullochella; species Maccullochella peelii. Next base: position 101,784 of record LKNJ01000471.1, on the reverse strand, counting down.
GTCACATAACACATTCAAGAAAATGCAGCTCAATATGTGTCAGATTTGCATTAATGTATAGAAAATTTGCAGAGTATGATTAAATATTAAAGAAATTTTTTTTTTATCCTCCATCATCTCAGAAATGCTTGACAGTTTCTGTACATAAGTATACATTACTCCACTGACATCTGGCACAACCAGCAGCATGTGCGTATATGGTTATAAAGTGATTAAGGTTAACATATAAAATGTACTCAGGTTTTTTTTAAACCAATGTGCCTATAAGAAGAGTCCATCCATTAACATTATCACTGGTAGCCTCATGTCATACTTAAGAACAATTTCAGCTTGTAAAATACACCTTTTAAATGTAATGATGGTTTGTTTTAACCTAAAACAGTATATTTTGCTGTGCATGTGTCGATATGGGGCACTACACAAACTGTTAGACTTTGAATGATGACACAGGCTATACCTCACATCTTGTTTACACCTGCAGTGTTCGGAAATGAATTTAAAAGTTTAAAAAAAAATAAAAATAAAAAAAGGTATTGGGGGTTGCACGCTTAGTACTCAGCAGCTGCCTCACAAGGAGATGGTTCCTGTTTTGCATGGGTTTTCATCCTGGTCCTCTGGGTGCAATCAAAAAAACATGCAGATCCACTGACTTTGACACATTGTTGCCCACAGGTGTGAATGTGTCTGTGATGTTTTGGCAATGTCGTTGACCTTTCCTGTTTATCTGTCTTCAGTCCATAACCCCCCCACCCCATAACATGAATACAGATAAGTGGGACTATAAAATATACAGATGGGATATATGGATGAAAGGATGGTCTGACACAGAACCTGTTGCTGTGTCTCAATGTGTGTACTTCTGTACTTACTCTTGCTGTTTTAAGTGCATAAGTGTGTTCACACTGACAAGTATGGCAAAATGCAGTGCACTATGAGTACCCAGATAGTGTACTCAAAATGGTTAAATTTTAGTGTGGAACGCTGCATACTTTTCACCCTCAATGGTTGCCATCTTGCCTACGTAGCAGAAGGGGAGGGACCACCAATGTTTGAAAATGGTGGCCGTAGTTGCGATTGTTACGGCTAAAAGTAAAAGCACGTTAATTTTTAATAAAATTGAAGTCAAGTGAATAAAAAACCTGGCAGATATTTTGGCATGTGGCAATTTGCCATTAAAAAGAAGTGGTCAAATGTTGCGATCATCATTACCAGTAAGTGCACAACGGCTGTGGTTGATTTGAGACACTACCCTGTCAAAATGAACGCACTACACAAGAAAGTACATAGTGTTCACAGTGTACTGCATGTAAGTGTACTAACGGAAGTATCCGAATTGAGACACAGCATATGTTTTCCAGTGTCCACCAACAGGCAGTTCTTTGCAATGTGAGGTTAGGTGCCCCCTTAAGGAACAAATGTATACATTAAAAGGAAGCATGAATGGCCAAGTTCCAGCAATGGGCTTTTCCCTGTGAGAGTGTCTGTGCGCCAATAGAGTAGAGGAAAGCAGCACTGCCACTTTAAGGATTTGATTAAGTAAAACCTGCAGCTGAAGTTGATTGATTAAATGCCCTCACATTCTTTTTTTATTTTATTTTTTATTTTTTTATTCAGTTTTTCTGTCAGCAGGCAGCAAAGTGAGGATGCAGAAAATACCTTAAAGCTTGCTCATCCATCGTGAGGAATTTAAATGCATTTGAAGATACTGCCGGTTACTGTTATTCACCGATCTACTCCATTAAAATGTACATCTTCAGTGATTTCACATACAGATTTTGATTTTCTTTGTCTTGATTCACTCATTCTTCGGAAACGTGACAGCAAGGTAATAACTTATTTTAAATTGATTTACCAGTTCTACCAGTATTTTCTTAAAGTAGTGACAATAAGAAATCATGAAAAAGCGTTTCTATTTGTTTGAGGTCTAGACAAATTCAACCCATCTATAGCCCCCCTGACAACAATTCCATTTCCAAAATGATTAAGACTCAAAATAAGACCAAATTAGTTGTAAAAACACTTTTTTTATTTGCAGTGTAGTATACTGTATGATACGCACAGTGAACCTCACCTATAACTGATAAGAAGATATGATGCTTTATCTTTAAGATGTGCCGGGGGGGTGGGGGGTGCCTTGACTCAGTGCGCAGTGTGCATTGGTCTGTTTCATGCTACCTTACCCCTCCTTTTATCCCGGGTAAAGGCAGGCTGATGCTACTGGACGATACCTTCAGTGAGGCGTGGGGGAACGGAATGACTTCATCACGTCAAGTAGAGCACTGCAAAAACATATCCTCCAAAGCAAGCATATACAGCCTTATGTCCCAGCTTTAACCCTAATTTAAACGTGGAATAAATGTTTCCACCGCTCAACAAAAATAGGCACATTGTTGTGAGACCGTACATGGTTACTTTATATTCTGGAAACATGCAATAAGATTATTGCATTCTATTGAGTTAAAGTAATATCTCGCCAAATCAAGATTTAAATGTTCAGATTAAATGTATGTATGTTTGTGTCTTTTTCAGTACAAATGTTAAAACAACGTGCCATAAAGAAAGAGGGGGACGATGAGAGGAAGGGGGAGAGAAGATGGAGAGAGCCGTGAGTTAAGGGGTGGCTGGAGAGGGAGGGCCGGACGCATGACATCATTCCCTCAGTTTCCCTGCGCGGACAGAGCTCTGGTTTCTCCAAGTGCGCACGGCTGCTGCTGCTGAGGGAGCGACTCCTCCTGCCGTACCAAGACGCGTCCTGAGCAACCTGCGCTCTTGGGGTGGATTTTAAAAACATTATTTAACCCGACAGAGGGACCCGTGAACCGCTCCTCACTGGACCCGCCGCAGGGACGCACACATTTCACAAAAACCCGGGGATTATTGCTCGTTTTAATCATGAAGATGTGAGGGTTTATAAGCTGAGAAGAAAGAGAGGAACTCCGAGGCTGACAAAAAGGTAGGCACACTTCCTCGTCTCTTTTATTACTGACTCTGTCCAGCTACTTTTTTCTGCCAGGTATTTTTACAAGAGCTGGGGCTTTGAATTACAGCTTTGTCATTGTCTAAAGGCTTACACAAAAATGAGGCATGTGGGCATTTGGTGTCAGAGCGCGCGAGCCTTGCGTTGTTCTTAACACGCGCACAGAGATGCAGGCAAGTGCCCAAAGAGGAGCAGCATTTCAGAATACTGCAAAGAGGCTTGTTCAAGCTGCCAAGGAGCTTTCCGATTGAGAGAGATGCTCGATAGTCCCGGACTCAGCGGGAGACCCGACTCTGCCACAGAAAAGCTGCTGCTGCCGGTGAGCAGAGCATATCTGCTGCTTGAGTGCGAAGGATATCCATCATTGTGAACGATGGTCGGAACAGGCACGGCTTCCCTTTCATTCCCCCACTGAGAGTTAATTACAATAAAAGAAACCTGGGTGGTTCTGTAGCAGATGGAAGAACGAAGATTCTCAAGAATGTCTCTTACACTTGTATGTACTGTACGGCTTTGGAGCATAACGCATATTTCTGAATCATCTTTTTTTTCGGGCGGAGGTGTGTGTGTGGTGGGGTGGGGTGGGGGGGGTTCATCTAACAAGTGCATCTCCACAGGGGGGTGCTTCATTAGCCAAGTCAACCGCGAGATGATTTGCATGAAAATGCACTGATAAGAACATGCCCGTAGATCATGAGACATTCAGTTCTTCTTGCGGGCATCAATCGGAAATGGCATTTCGATATTGCAGTTCTCTCTCGGTGTGTGTGTGTGTGCGCGCAGACCGGTTGTTTGATGTGGTGTTAAAGCCAAGGGTAGGCTATACATGTTGGACTTTTGAGAGTATTGTAGTGTTGCTCTACACCGGTGGACCGGATTTGCCTTTGCGCATCACGTTGTCAATGGCTTGTAGACAGGAGTTGGGCTCATTTCGAGGTGCGCCACCCGAGCTTTCCATAGCCCCACAGAGGTGGAGTCAGCACGGCAATGACACTGACTTTTTCTAGGTGCTGGTGAAGCCCTTGTTGAAAGCTGGACAGTCCGGCTACAATTTAATTCGCTTCCGTGTATGGAGACGTCCGAGTGTGATACCATTTGATGTTGTTTTATGTCCAATGAGAAATTTAAAAAAACAAAAAAAAAACAGCTCAAGAATATCTTAGTTTAAAACTTTGAAATTGGTTATCGTTTTAAAATATCACTGCTTTTGCTGTCTTTATTTTCCGTTGACCCGTTTTATGACGGTTCTTCGACATTACGCACAGATATGCTGCCACAAAATAAGGCTCCATTAAACTAAAAATGATATAACACAATGATAAAGTTTTAAAAGGTGCGGTAGAGCCCTATGTGTGCCCATTATTTCCATAAAACCAGTGCATTCTAGATCATTCGGATTCATTATCTTAAAACATTAGAGGAGATTTCTGATGAGGATATAAGCATATTTTTATTTGGAAGTACGTGTTGAAACATTTGCCACAGAACAATCTAGTCTATTTTTTCCCGAAGTTGCATTTTTCATCTTGTTCCGTTTCCTGTTTCGATCGCAATGAGCGCATCGCGCGTCTGCAAAGCTCATAAAAGCCAGAGGAGAGAACAATATCTCGCCAGCGCCCGGGTTGTTAAAAGAAAATGGCTTTATTCATTTTTCTTTGTACCCGTGGTAACTTAGTTATAGCTTTTTTATGGTGCCTGGAAATGGCTTACAGGCTTGCAGTGCAATGTAATGTAATCAAATTTATGATGTTGCTGTGTATTACAATTCCCTGTTATGCTCCGTCACATGAGAAATTTGGAGTGCCCCCCCAAGACACGCACACAGCAGAATGCCCAGGAGCATTAGAGCGAGGCAGGTAACATCCGCGCACACCCCTCGCATGCACCCAGCCTCTCTGAAAATAGTCCACAGTCCTTTCTAAATTATATTCAGACTTATGCCACCACAGATTTATTCTGGCAACCAATCATATGCCTCTTGAGTTTTGCCTTTTCCATATTTCATGCACATTTTTTTTTCAGTAACAGTAGAGTGTTTGCAAGGAAGACATTAAAATATGTGGAGCTGAACCACAGTGATGAAACAAATGATGTAATGCATGGGTTGGTGTATAAAGCTTAACACACAAAGAGAGAGAGAGAGAGATTTGCATTCATTCACTGCTTGTCTTTGTGGTGTTACATCTTTTTATGCACCCGTGGGATTTTAGGCTACTATTTGTTAGATGTTAATATTTCAGTTTAAATTATAAATCGTATCCCCACTACAGCACAGATGTGTCTGTATGCGCCACTCCTGCTCTTGATATTAAGATGTGGTGCCACCCCATGATCACTATGACATGAGGGAGTCACTCACTCTCTGCTGTCTGTCAGGCCTGTGGAAGGACCGCTATTACTGGAGTGCTTCCCTCAGACTTAAAGGGCTGGACACGTTTTATGAAGCGTCTCCTCACCAAGCGTTTGTTCATGGAGCAGTCAAATACCTGTGTTGGACATGCCACACACTCTAAAAAGTAGTGGTTCATTGTAGGTTCTTTCAAGATCTGAATGAAGCCGTGGGACTTTAAGGTTCCCTACAAGTTGGATAAAGGATTTCTTGAAGGACAACCATGTCATTTTTATGAACTACTGTCAAGCTCAAGTTGATATTTTGATGAAAGGGTTCACCAAAGAAACCCTCAGGGGTTTTGATACCTTAAAGATACCCTGTTGAGAACCTTAGTAGCTAAGTTATCTGAGGTGCAAGGTGAAATCTTAGGTTTGGGTCCAGCGAAGTGGGTTTTTATTTGTTTGGATGTGATCCCTCTTTTTCACACCTTTCATATCACACTGTACTTTCACCAGCTTTAAATGACAAAACTTTCATTATGAAGCTTGTCTAATTTTTAGAATGCAAAGCGTCATACTGTAGGTCACCTTTTAGTGAGGTGGCTCTTGGTAATGGAGAGAAGCCAGGTTAGCTTTTCACTGTGTACACTTCTTAACTTGACATCAATCAATCAGCCTCTCTGTATGTATGAGATGGGTGATTGGATGGCATGCCCAAGCATTTGTTGTTTTCTCCTGCAGAAATGCACTTCAATCATGCTCACCTGTCACCAGCTGGGCAGCGCCGATTCCGGCATGTGAGAGAGGGTCGGCACACTTTGCAAATGCTCATAGTGACAGCAGCTGCTTACACACACAGACACACACGCACATATCATTTTGTTACATTTACAAGATGAGCTATAAGTCACATTCTGCAGTATCAGTACAGGCCACCAAGCCTAAGTGTGTGGCCGTATCATTAATGCAGTCAAAATGGAAACGGATGCTGATGGATGGCAGAGCTGTTTAAGGCAACCCAAACACATAAGCCGAGAGGAGAAAGAAAAGAGAGAGAGAGAAGAAAATATTTAATCATAAGCACACTTTATGAAGAGCTTCGCCCATGTGCACTGCGGCAGTCTAATTACCAGGATGGCGCTTGTTAGTTGTCACCTCCACATAAACAGCAGGCTATTTTTTTCTCTTATGTTTTTCCCCTGCCTGTGGCAGAATTTGAAATTCTAAGTAGCAAAATGTCAATTTCAGAGTATCCCATCTCATCCCATCCTCACCTCCACCCCTTCCAACCACATGCAAACACACCAAAGTAATTTGTTTTTAATAAAAGTCAATGGTCAGGGTAAATTTAAAAAAAAAAAAAAAAAAGTGAAAGATTGACACCTATAACCAAAACTCTAGTCCAGTTGGCACTACAGAGGTAATTTAAATTGAGAAAATCATTAAAGAAAAGCAAAGGAGGTGTTGTATAATGTGACAGAGCATTTTTGTACTCAGCCTTCTGTGCAACGGTGCCATATTGTACAGTAAATCTTGTCAGGAAGCATATGGTCCTCAAATCCATATGCAAATGAGTGCTGGGATATTCTAACAGCAGAGAAAGAAATTGTCCTTGCGTCTTTTGAACACTGGTTTGTCATTTCAAATGGCTAAGATATAAGCTCTTTAGAGGAAGTCTTGACTGCCAGAATGAGGGCAAAAAATGCACTATTCACAAGTTTTTCATGAACGTTCTGACCTGGTTTAAGCCCACCATGGAGCTTGACACTTTAATGGCTTTAATGTGTACACATTTTCCTGGTACACGCCAAGATGTCAGGAAGGGAGAAGATGGAAGATGGGTGGTCCTGGAGTAATTCAAGATTTCTCCTCCATTCGCAGGAAGGAGAGGAAGACCACTCACTTGTGAGAGATGGGGGTAAAAGCCTCAGGGCCCCTCTCTCCCTGTCAAATATGTTAAGCTTCATTTCAAAACACCATTCTATAAAGCAATGTTTATTTTTGTCTGCCAGCCACAATCCCAATCAAAACAATGTGAAAGGGTAGAAGTGGCAGGCGGAAGTATCTTGCACACCTTTATTTCCTGCATGGAAGGTTTGATTATGTTGTTTTCACAGTAAACACAAAAGTGTGTATAGTGGAGAGAAACATGTAGCCTTGTCAGGGTTGAATTTCACTGGTGAGGAGAACACATCATAATCACTGAGGGAGTCTTTGTTCAGGTTAAAGCGGCATGTTAAGCGTTCAAAGGCTCTTCACTCAAGGATAATTGCAGTAGTAATGTGAGTGTTTAGAGAACCTGAGAATATGCCAACAAATAATGTGTTCAGGTGTAGTCCAAAATACATAGTCAGAGGGGACATATCAGTGGAAGGGGGAAACTGTGGGGCTAACTACAATCTGTGCAGTATGTCCCATCTATTAAAACTATATTTTTATGATACATTTTCCATGTGAAAACAATATTAAACCAGTAATTTCTCAATGGGAAAAGATCATTTCACTTGATACCAATGCAGAAATGAAAAATGTTTTTTGAAATATGTCACTTGTTTTTTAATGCTTAGCACAGGGGTTTTCAAAGTCTGATAAAATTGAGACCACTGCGCCCAACCAACACCCCCAGTCAACACTCTAATGGCTTTTGTCACTCCTTTTATTTTTCTTTGTTCTTACCTTAAATTTTGGAACTACCTGTAATGCTTTGGGAGATCTCAGATGCCATGGAGTGAGTTAGTTATAGTTGCGCTGCACTTTGTGTTACTACATGCTCTGGAGCTAACATTAATGAAAAAAATGTTTTTGTAGCATTGCAAAATATGTAGATTAGGGTTAAATTACAGGGATACAGGTTATGCCTGAAGTAGAATTTTAGTAGAAGTGTTCTACGTTTGGGAATAGCACCATATTCTTCTCTTTATTTACCATGTGGACCCAGTAGATTCGAATGACTAACAAGCTGTCCGTGGTTGCCAGCTTGGCAGGATGTTTTCTGGGAGGCAGACAATATGTAAACCTCTCACTGGATGAAACAGATGTAAATCTCCTTGGGGAGAGAAGCTTAGGGTTATTCGCCACTGCAGCCACCACACGCCCCCAAGGGTCGTAACTCTTGAAGGTCATGGCAGCATTTCATCTTCCCTTTTCTTGCCCATGACAACTCCAGCGGGTATTGCCGGATGCTGGTGAGCGGTGGCTGATGATGGTGAGGGTCTGTGAGGATGATGCATCTCAACAACAGCAGGGATAACAAAACTCTGTCTCGCCCATTTACTACTAGTCTGCATCATAGTCAAAGGCATCATAAAGAGTGAATGATTCATATGCTAGTTATTTATGTTTAATTCAGAACTGTACTAGTCGGCCATGGTTCTCTTGTGGTGTGGTGGGGTCATCACTGGGAGTGGGTGGATGGTTGAAGGTGCAGGCGAGGAGGAGGTGTGGAGAATGTCACAATCGAAGGGTAGAATTAAGACAGAGAGGGGAGAGCATTGGCAGTGGCCTTGTACGTTTCATCTGCAGGCCCTAATAAAACCCTCACAGGCCGGCATTGATCTCTCCCAGAATAATCCATTTAGACTGAGCGTGCCTGGCCATGTGGGGCCTCTTCAATTATTTATGGCAGAATGCTGTGCAAGCTTCCGTTGGGATGCAACAATGTGCCCTGGGAAACCTGTGAACTGCGGACTGCAGACTGAGAGCAATCGAGACACAGAGGGTGGAAAAGGAGAAATGGCAGATGGAAGGAGAGGACTGGTTGGAGAGAGATGTGAGGAGGGACAGGAAGGGAAGGAGAGGTGGAGGAAGGAAGAGATGGAGAGCAGGAGAATTACTCTGAGGGATGCAGGGAGAGGAAGTTGAGAAGAAAGTAGGAGAGGTGATGGGGGGAAAAAGGAAGGAGCAGGAAGGTGAGGAGAGGGAGTGATGAGGAAAGATAGGAAGCACATACTGTGAAGATGCATGAAATAATGGGAATAAAGGGTTATGGTAAGGATGGATGAAAAACAAGTTTAGGAAGAGAGATCTGAAACAGCAGATCAGAGGGAGGAATTTATGAAAGAATGCAAAGACTGAAAAAGAAGGTGAGGGAGTGAAGGAGATATGACATGAAGTAAGAGGCAGAAGAAAGGGATGAGATCGATATGTAGGGTCATAGAGGGATGAAAGAACGATGCAATAAGGATGAGAGCGGGATGGGAGAAAGGGAGAGAGGAAAGAAATGCATGGATGAAAGGGACATTGAGAAAGAAAGAAGAAACAAGAAATGGAGGAAAGAAGTAATACTGTAAGAGATGTAAGGAAAAGAGGTAGGACTAGAGGAAAAGTAGGCAAGGACGGAAAGGGAAGTAGGGAGGGAGAGATTGGCTAGATAAGGAAAGGAAGCATGAGAGGAAACAAGGTAGAATTACAGATGAGACAGGAAGGAAGAGATGACTGGAAATGAGGCTGCAATAGATGAACAGGAAGAAGGTGGAGGATGGGACCTTTTTCAAGAAAGTCATGAACAACTATTGATCATGGCAGGATTATGATTGCTGTTGTGCTAAGTGGAGACATGTCAGCTTGACTGCCTGTGCAGTCGATCATTATATCTGCCACTCACCTTTAATGCCACACTTTACAAAACAACACAAAAGAAATGCTCCTTGCGTTCAGTGTTATGTTTTGTTAGACAAAATCAAAGAAAATCTTCCAGTACGGTCAGATAGTTTTGTTTAATTTAGCCTTATCTTCTGTAGAGTTCATGAACTGAGCAATAATGCCCATAAAGTCAGTACACCTGTTCCAAGATGTCACAAGAAATAAGATGATTTAGACAAGATGATTTCATCACATTGGCATTTCTTTCATAGTTTGAGGGCTGAATATATCATGAGTTTTTGCAGCAAACTGAAGCTGTATGCTCAGAGCTACGTATCATAAACTCCCCTCTGTTTGCCCAGTCTATATTCTGCTATTAACGGCTCACACGGCTCTTAAATCCAAACAGATTTGTATTACCTGATTCCCATGACGTTCACCTCCAAGCTCTCCTCCTATTTCTGTAATTCCCAGCACCCTATTAGGCTTTCCACCCATTGCCTGCAGCCGAATCAGGATTTCTGATCCAGCGGAAGACAACTGGAATTGAAATTTCCATCTGTGTATTCGAGTGATAACGTCTGGCACATTTTGAGAGGGTATACCCTTATTTCACAAGGGCTCTAACCCTCTAAAGTGTTTGCTGATACACAACAATTCCACAATTTAGATATGAGCTTTTCTACCTCAAGCAGTAATTCCCATTGTACAAGTATCTCTTTATTTGCAGTAATACTGTATACAGTGGTAGTTATTTTAAAAGTCCCAATGCATTTATCTTTTATCTACTTTACATCAAAACTGAAGACAACCAGACACCAACATTAATTTCTCACAGCTAACAAAAGGGAAAACCAACATCAAAGTTCTCAAAGGAATGGAGCTGTACGTCTAGCAGAAGTTAAGCAAGTATGCAGGAAAAAAGGACTTTGTAATGGCTATTGCATTGGCTGTGTCAAACAGCCTAATCAGATGGGCTAAATGGTGTAGCAGCATAGCTATTAGCTAAAGATAGCATACCAGCAGGTTTCTGTTTAATTAGTAGGACCCTATTTCCAACCACTTGTCGTTCTCTGAAGCAGCCACCAGAGATTTATTGTTTGTTCACAGCCATTGATTATCTGATTCTAGTAATTGTTTTGCCTTCGCTTGATTAACAAACCTGTGTTTTCTCCGGAGGCTAGCTCAATAACAGCCTTTAATGGCAGGATCCCAGCCAAACTCTTGACACTAACAGGGTGTTTACTGCGATTACAATGGAGAATCAGAGGAGGCTAGAAGAGGGCAAGAAAAACCTTCCTCATTTTCTCATTTTTGTGTCTACGGGTAGTGTTGTTTCACACCAACGGGACAGCTGACTTCATTAACTAAGGTGTGAATGGTGAATGGTTCCAAACACAAATCTTTGTGTATGGGTGCCCCTCTGACTGATGCATCCAGGTGTTCTGTGTTTTGCAATTCCTGTCCAGCAGTGTGCAGGATGATCGATGATAGATGTGTTTTTTTTCAAACCATGGCATTGCTGGCATGTTAGGAATTTGGTTAGCCAGCCTCTTTTGTTTTGTTTTTTTTGTTTTTTGAGGGAGGTTCCAGAGATATGGGGTGAAAAGGAGAGTGTATCACAGCTGTGGAGGAGTAGATTCATAATGAGGAGGAGGAGGAGGAGGAGTGATAGAGTCATGCTTTGGAGCTCAGGGGTTTTGGAGGCAGTGAGGGGATAGGGGTAAGCATACTTGCTTATTACTCAGATATATCTCCTTTCATAAGCCCTGGCACAAGTCAGATCTTTATCTTTCATTAGGTGCTTTTTCTTTTTAGCTGTATTTACAAGGAACACTCCTCCACTTCCTGGAAGGGAGAGAAAATGTAGTTTGGTTGTTCTGTTCAACATCCACAGAGTCTGCATCCCTCATGCCACTCATTTTATTTAAACACAGTGCCTTTTTGTTGTGCCTATGAACTCTCTCAGTAATGCAGGATGTTGCTTCACTCCAGCTATCTTTACTCTTCTCCCTGCTAGTTTTTCAGTGATTTATTTCTGATTTTGGTTGCTTGAAAACATCTTTCCAAGAAGTACAACCCCTTGCCAAATTACTCTCTTTATATGCCTCACTCCATTTGCTTTCCCTTGTACCTTTCTTTTTTGCTCTTACATGTCTTGCTCATTTTATGGTCTCATGTTTTTTGTTAGGGCACTGCTTCCTTGTTTGTTGATCAAGCTAATCCCATTGTTGTACTCTTTGAAAGACTTCCGATAAGGACTGAATGCCTAAATACCTATCTAAATGAAGCAACGATGCAGGATAACCACAGAGAGGAGGACCTTTATGCTGGCTGCCATTGTGACAACTGACTTAAGTCCCCAATCTGTTACTTTGTGTTGTGTTGCTGATTTTTAACTTTTCTCTGTCCATCGGTTTGCGCTGTTAGCTAAAACCAGGTGCTGAGGCAAGTACAGGATGCTGAGGGAGAGGAGGAATGAGGTCTACTTAAAGGTAATTTATTTCTGCTGTCGCTTTGTTGGGTGAAGAGGAAGTGACAAATGTGAGCTGGTTGTTTATGAGGCCTGGATAAGTGCTGGCAGCGCTGCTTTCTTCTGAGGTAGTTGGCTCTCTGTTTAATTTATGTCCTTGGGAGGTGCATTGCTTTGTGGCATGGTGTGTGGCAGGCGAGCTAATGAGAGGTGAACCTATCTGCTTCTTATTCTCCATCTGCCTCCCTCACGCTTTCTCCCTGCCTTCTCCCACTTTTTGCCCCTGTCCCTCTCACTTTTCTTTCCTCAATCTCTCTTCTGACCTCTTTTACCTCCCACTCTGTCCTTTTCTTTCCCGATCCATCCTTTTCTTCTTCAGCCCTGGAGTCAGAAAAGCAAGAAATGCACACAGAATCTCCTTTCTTCCAATCGCCCCCAGCTTGCCCTTCTTGTCTAGAATGGAAACATGGAAATGGAGAACACTCCCTTCCATCACCACCTGCCAAATAAATCAGTCAGACCTTTGACAAACCCCAAATAGGACTGCCGATTTTTCAAAGCTATCCCGTTCATCAGTTTGATTCATCTTCCTGAAGATGGAAGGCATGTTTTCTTCCCATGTCACCCCCCGCCTGTTTATGGTCAGTGAGTTAGTAGGGGAGGCCAGGTCACTGCTGAAAAGCAGTGCAGCAGCAGTAGTCAGGCTGTGAGCTCTAAAACACTCAATAAGATGGACAGCAGCAGGACAGGGTGAGCTGAAATGTCGACCTCTCCGCAACCTCAACTCAACTCCTCTTCCTTTTCCTCCTCCTCCTGTATACATTTGTTAAGTTCTGTTTTAATTGACAAGAAGAAAGAAAGCTCTCTGGTTATCTGGCTGCCTGCTCCTCATGTCAATTGAGTTCATTTTTCTCTCTCCTGTTCTTTGTCCTCTTCTGTGTCTTTGTGTCTTGCGTTCTCCCTTCTTTTCTCTGCTTCTGTTTCTCGCTGCCTCTTTCCATCTGTTTCCTCAAGGTCTCTCTCTCTGCCTCTCCTTCAGCTCAACATCATCCCATTCCCCACTGATTGCCGGTGTTGTTTCTCCCTTCCTCTTTCCCCCTTGTCTAGTTATTTGCATCTCCCTGTTGTCTCCCCCTCTCCCGTCTCCTCTGCTCTGTCTTCGGCTCTGAATTCAAAAGTTTGTTTCATAAATTATGAAATGAAGATGTCAACTAAACAATATAGATTCAGTTTGGAAAGCAAAACAGTGAAAGTTCATGTAAAAACTTAGAGCTATTTCTACATGTTGAATAATTAACATTTTGTAGGACAACTATTATATTTGTGATTAATGTTTATAAATCATTAGTTGAACCTAAAGAAATCTAATAGTTTGTACATTTATGTACAATACATTTCACTACACATGAAGTATTTACTTATTAATAAGGTACAATTAATGATGGTAATGTGTCATAGCAGATTATTTCTTAAGGTTCAAATGCATAATAAGTAGAATTAACTCATTTGATGAGTGCAGAATGCAGAAACCTATCCTAAAATGATTCCACTTAATTGTGTCTTATGGCCTATCTGTGTCTGTAGCAAACCTGACATCTTTAAATAATTTGCACATTGTATACATAACTGATATTTAATAATCATTAACAAAAGATGTGTAGTGGCTTTGAAATTACAACAATGTTACTGATGGCTCAACAAAATATTTTTCATTACTCACAAGTCTGTATACATGCTATTTAATAATTGATTATGTTATGGTCAATAAATAACTTAAAATTGATCATACCGCATGGCACTGCCTTAGCAATATTTGTGCCGTCTGGCTTCATGAATGCCTGTAAAGCAGCTAAATCAACCTGCCCGGCTCTGGCACTCCTAAGTTCAACCAACTCTTCCTCCATTACTGAGCTATCTGTACATCAGAGATAAACGTGGCAATGGAGAGCTCATTCCTCTCATCCTCTGCTCTGCAGTGCATGAAGAGTTTTGTCTGACTGACACTTCTGTACGTCCTTCCTATGTGCAGGCCTTTCAGCCCAAAAAATGAAAGTAATACATTTTCATATAGATCTGTTACCCACCTGGAACATACCTCCCTACCTCAATATTGTGTGTTTTCATCCTTTTCAGTGTGGCCATGAGCAGGTGAATCTCATCTATGACTGCAGGAGGCAAGACTGACAGACAGATGGCAAATGTGCTTTGGTTTTCAATGAAACTGTTACCAGCCAAGTCTGTAGATCGCTTTGACCAAGTGTGACACAGTTGTTGAGTTTTTCAAATGTATTTTTTGGCATGTTGAGTACCACAAACCAAATGTCATTGAGTTTAATTTGCGATCTTTATGGCTGTTCCCTCCAAAACTTGCCAAGTTACACTCTAACTGAATGGACAGATTCAGTATTAGAACTGACACTTTATATCAGCACAACATATCTGCTGTTGGTGGTGTTAATACAAAAACAAGAACAGTATATGTGTTGGCCAAAAATCTATATTTATTTTATACATATTATTTATATATATTATGTATTTTTTAACATATTGCAAAAATGATGCATCAAACAATTTACAATACATCACAATATATAACGATGCAAAACAAAAACTATTGTGTTAATAGAACCTGTTTCATACGCCATGTAGCTTAACTTTGCATTATTCCACTGCTGTTCAGGCTGTAGGTATGTTGCCTTCCAAAAATAGCTCTTAAGTGCACAGCCTGTCATGGGACCCTATACATTGTTCCTGGGTCAAACGTCCCGCTTAACATTGAGAGTCACCTGCCATGTATTTTTTGTAACTCCGAGTGCCTCTCCCTTTTTTTCATCCCTCCCTCCCTTCTTCCCCTCATCTCCCTCTAACCAGCCTGATCTGTCACTCTGAAATGTGGTTTTAACCTCTGGTGCAGTTTTTCACTGGCGCCCTTTGTTTTCCTGTATTGTTCTTAAAAGCGATTATGACCATCAGACAGGCCCATTAAATATTTATCAGAGCTCGGACTGCTGCTTTCACTGGCTTCACAGGAACACACACCACAGATGTTCGAAGTGTCTTTCTCTGCAGCAGGCACGGGCACACATATTCCGAGGGGCAGTTGGTCAATTAAACAAAAGCCGCTATTTGATACAGGGTAGGGCATGTGTGTTTGAAGGGCAATGTTCATGCATGTGTGTTTCATTGTCCTTTTAGATACTGGGCATACGTGTGTGTGTGTGTGTGTGTGTGTGTGTGTGTGTGTGTGTGTGTGTGTGTAGTATATTTCTCTCTGTATTGTCTCTGTGTTGTATTTACTGCTTTAATCATTTCACTCTCTGCTGTGTGTGTGTATTTTTCAGTGGCTGCCTCTCAGATTACTTTGCTGTTCAATATTAGAAAATTTATTTGCAAGTCCATCCTCCATTTCCACTGCTGGAAGAATTGGAATGATCAGTTGCTTGAGAGAACAATAAATAAGGTCCTCTGCTGTTGATTTATGTAAAGGCACTGTGGGACAATAGCTTCACAAATTATCTCTCCTTTGACTGCTACATTTAAGAATGAAGAGATTGCACCCTTGTGTGATACTCTATGCCTATACAAGAGAACATGTATTTGATGTGTCATTTTATTATTCTTTCTTTGAATATAAGTTTTTGTTTTTCACTCCCTTCTCTTCCTGTGTTTGGTATTAGTACATTTTATAATAGTTAGATAAAGCTAAGATTTGACCCCACTGATGTGAGGTCTTATCATTTCAACTTAGAGTTTTGGGCAATCTTAAATCATGTTCAGTGTTGAAGTGTTGAATTATTATTATTATTATTATTATTATTATTATTATTATTTGATCACAGACTCCCTAAAATAGAAAATTACAGGTTGAAAGGCTGAAACATGTCTTGCTGATCTCATCATGTCCTTGCAGCAAAGCAGAGCATTATTGTTTCAGCTGTTTTTATTCAGAAGGATTTAAACAAAGGGAGCAGCCAGGGGTTCAGTGTCTTGCTGAAGGATGTTTTGGCTGTTTTAAAAATGAAATGTGATGTGCCAGTTATGAGACTCCTAACCACAAGTCCACCCTGCCAGTTTATACTCTTACTTAACTTATACTGCAAGAGATGCAAGAAATGTTAAGCCCTGACAGAAATGATGGTCCTGCCTGTTTACATTGGAGCCTCCCTTTCTGTTTTAGAATCAAGTGAATTTAAATAAGACACACTCATTCAATAGGGATTAAGAGCACTGAGGCGTTTGTATGTTTGCTCATGTCTGCATGGGTTTTCTCTAGATAGTTTCCTCACACAGTCCAAAGACATGCAGGATGGTTGAATCAGGAACTCCAAATTGTGGACTGTTTGTCTATATATTTGTCAGCCCTGTGATAGACTGGCAATCTGTCCAGGAAGTACCCTGCCTCTGACCCAGTGTGTGCTAGGATAGGCTGCAACCCTCGTGAACCTAAACAGGATCAGGGGTTTAGATAATGGATGGATGTAAGAATTGATGGATGGATGGATGGAAGAAATGTGAGTTTTGCTGGAAACAAGAGAAATGTTCTCACCATGTTCACATATTCACTCACTTGAAGTATGGATATAACGCTTCCATGTTCAAGTATCTAGTTGTAATAGTTTAAATAGTTTATTGACTTGCCGTTTAGACATGTTGTATCTTATCTAAGAGGCTTCATGAAAGGATGAAGTCATAACCTTAACTGAACTCAGAATGTATGTGAGTTTCCCCCTCTTAGTGGTTGTTGTGGTGGAGACAGACGGGTCAATTAGTCTACCTCTCTCTTGTTTGGAGTGCTCATTGCTGGTGTCACTTCCTGCTTATGGATACAATTTCCTACCATAAAATACTTGGTGCAAATTGAACAAATCCACGGCATTTTACAAAATAAAATACTTATGATTCTGCTGAAGCTGGATGAATGAATACAAAACATACCTAGTGCAGCTTTAAGGCTCAATAGTAGATTAAATCACTGGTTAAGGTGGACATTTGTTGCAGCAAAGACGGATATTTCAAAGATAGCGAAGAGTATATTCATACTTAAGCAAGTGTGGTATGTTAATTGATGAAAGTCCTTGGTTTTAATGGCTATCTAGTAGTGGGTATTGAGAAGAAAGTGACAAGCTGTGATATGTGCTTGTACGGGCCAGCCAGCTAACCCTCTCTTGCTTCCTCTTTCTCTGAGTCTTTGCCTAATGGCTGATAATGAAGAGGGCATCTTTGTAAAGATGACATGCACACGTCCTCTACTGGACACACACACACACACACACACACACACACACACACACACACACACACACACACAGGCTGGGCTGCCTGCCCTTCAGAATACCAGGCCTGACATTAATCTTTAAATGACTGTTGCTTCTTCCCCAAGACTTTCAATCCATTAGTGGCCACATCTTGAGATGGAGAGAGATTGCCATAGAGGAGAATGCAGGGAAGATGCAGGCAGCGTCTGTGTGTGTGTGTGTGTGTGTGTGTGTGTTGGTGGGGAGGGATGCTGGAGAGAGCGCGACGGAAAGGATGATGTCAATGATAATGGAGGATGAGGACAGAGAGAATGAAAGAGAGACGGAGAAAGGTTGAGGCAACACAGAGGTGAGAGAGAGAGAGAGAGAGAGAGAGACTGTGAGACACACAAAGAGATAGGACGCAGGTTTCAGCTGCTAGGATAAACGTAGCCACTTCTACCACTGTTGATTTATCGGAAGATGGAATAGTGGCTATGAAAGACTGAATGACCAATCTTCTTTTTACTCACTCTCTTGACCCATTAATATGAACAACAGGTTTTCTTTTTTTAATATAGACTTATTATTTTACATCCTGTGCTTTCTCTTTTATGTACCATGCAGGGGAGGGGATGGACAGTGGAGGGGTGGGATGGGTTGGTAGTGCTAAGGGTGGATTGGGTGTTTCTGGATGACTGAAACACCCCCCAAAAAAACTAGTCAATGGACCTTGAGTTGAGATTATTTTGTCTAAATATTTTTCTCAAGGTCAAGAATGAACTTTCAATGCGCCTAAAATGTTTTATTCCCACGTCTCATTTTTCTTCATCTCTTCTAATCCAAATCCATTCCCTCTCTTCCATTTCTACTCTCACCATCTTTCCCTTCCTCTCCTGCTTCTCCACTGTCCTCCAATGTCTCTCACCTCTCTGTTCTCCCTCTCTTCCTTGTCTTTTGTTCCCTTCAATTCATCTATCCACCCTCACCTCTCTGTATTTATTCCCATTTCCCTCTTTGTTCTTTCTCCTCAGTTCTTCAGTCTCTGCCTACTTCCTCCTCACCCTTCTTTCTCCTCTTTCTAGTCTGTCCCTCCTCCTCCTCATCATCTCTCCTGTTTCCTCCTTTACTTTCAACTCAGTCTCATTCTCCCTTCTTTCCATTCTCTCTCCTCAACCCTCTCCTCTTCTCCACATCCTCCTATCCCTACGTCTCCCTTCCTCTGCTCCTCCAGCGGTGAGCTATAGTGACTCTGACATCATTACCCTTGTTGTGACAGGTTTCATTTGTACCCTGTGGACCTATACATCAGCCTGACTGATAGTCCGGGGCCCGGGGCCAGCGGAGCCCCGCCCAGACTGGGGCAGAGTAACAGAACGGTCCTAACCACTTCAGCTCGGGTACCACTGGATATTTTTCCATTACTTGTTCTGATATGTCAAACTCAATGTCGGTTCAAAACACGCCCCAAACTTCAGTTTGCTTGAAATAACAATCTGTGACAGTTTCTTATAAATAAATACCCACTGTGGCTAAACAAAGGAAAGAAGAGAAAATCCAGAGGAAAAGATGTCAAAGTAGCACTCACACTGTTTGACTGACAGGTGATGTCTGGAAAGTGGTTTACAGAAAAACTAGTGAGTACTTAGCAACACGGGTGGAAACAAAAAGGAAGTCATTACTGTAAATGTGGCATTTAGTCTTATTTTATTTTGTGCAACAGAAAATGTCTGTCACAGTAGGTTTTGTAATGTGATAATTTAGCCTGCTTGTTTCCATTGAATTAATCACAAAAAGAAATCCTGTTTTAACAGGTTCTTTAATCATGTAGTGAGTCCTGAAATGTCATATTGATTTGTATAGTTTCTGATGCAGTTTCAAGGTTGTTTCAGCATTTTTTTTTTCTGAACCAACCCATAGAAGCATACAGTTTTTTGCACCCCCTTTTCCAATCTTACAACTCAGTCAATACAGGACACACATCTGTAACTCACCTTTATATACATCTATTATCTATACCGCTTATCCTCGGAGGGTCGCGGGGGGGCTGGAGCCTATCCCAGCTGACATTGGGCGAGAGGCGGGGTACACCCTGGTCACCCAGTCAATCACAGGGCTGACACACAGAGACAGACAGACAAACATTCACACTCAGTCACAGCAGGAAGCCGCAGTACCCGGAGAGAACCCACGCGGACACGGGGAGAACATGCAAACTCCACACAGAAAGGCCCTCTTGCTGTGAGGCGACAGTGCTAACCACTGCACCACGTGCTGCCCCTCACCTGAATAGATCTCCCAAATTTCATGGGAGCATGTACACTGTTTACTTCATACCCTTATAGATGTGTGTGTTTTATTATGTCATTCCAAATAATGTATTGTGTTTATTTTCACACCAATTTAAGTAATTTATTTACTTTATATAGTTCATGTACTTTTGTAGGTAATGTTTGTAATTGTATCGTCAAATTATGTATATTAAATACATAATGTAGCAGTTCTAAATGAACTCTGTTTTATAGAGTCTTGACAATAACTTGGAGTCATTAAACTACACTTTTTTTTTTTTTCCCTTATGTTTTCCTCTGTCTGTTCATGTACATGTGTATATTGAAGATTTCAGAGGTGGTTAAAAAGGTTTGGACATACAGAAATAAATATTTCAAATTGTGTAGACGAATTGCTCATGAAACAGGTCTGTATAACATTTTAGCGGTCATGTGTTCTGTGATCACTTAATTCATTCTAGTGAATTACTCTCTAAAATTAGAACATTCAATCTAAATTATTTCCTTCCATAAATTGGTCCTACTCATCAGTAATACTAGTTAGCACTACCAAATGATGTGAGGTCTTCCAGTCAACACAAATCCATCTCAGCAGCCCCGTAAATCCAGCCAATGTATCAACAATACCTTCAGACTGCTCGCAGCCCCATTGATCTGTGGTCATATTAATGTGCGGCTTATGAGCTTGCCGGCATCCTTTGTGGCCAGACAAAGATGAATCCACTTGAGTGTGGAGCTTTTAATGGCCAAACTACCCTGTTCTTTCACAATGGAACAGATCCCCATTGAATTCATTCAGTTGTACAGACTAGAAAGCTTGGAATAGCACCATTAGGGAAGAATCAGAGGAGCTTTCATTTTACAGGCGCCTGGACCCCCGTCAAATGTAAAATGGAAGTGTTTAAGGAGAGGGATTGTGGGAGCGGTTTGAACACAAAACTAAGTGGTATACAGTGAGCCAAAATCCTTCGTCACGATATTTTTGTCATGATATAACAGGATTGGATTTTTTGGATTTCTTTTTATCTTTTTTTTTTTTTAAATTTTGCTCCCTTATAAATTACCATGAGATGTCATGGTTTTTTCTCTGTGGAGAACAAAATTATCACGGTGCAGCTTCTCAATACTAAATCTTGAATTTCACGTAGAAATTATCTTCCAAATAAGCATTATTTTTGATTGTTTGTTTGTTTTTTCTATTAAGCCCATCATATGTTCCTGTGATGTGAGCTCAGTTACTGAGACAATCAAATGAGCTGAACACCTGGTGATGAGTTATGGAAGTTATAGTGAGGTGAGTTTTTTAAGATGGCTGTGTGTGCTCATTGTGCTGTGATGCTGTCTCCCTCTTAAGTCAATACTCCTCCATTCACCACAGAGGTTAGCCAAGAAAGGAGTTGAGCTCAGACATTTTTCATCTACTATCCTCTGGAATATAGCCTTGTGGCAATAACTCGTGTGTCTGTGCGCGTGTTTCTGCTGGTTGTACAAACGCCTGCGTAGGAACGTGTAAATGCCCATTCATTTTTGTGTGAGAGTACATACACATATGAGCCTCTGCTTGTGTGTGTGCTGAAGAAAGAGACTGACCACACAGAAGGCACATTAATCATCCTGTTTCCCCCCCCCCCCTGCCTCATGTAGTGTGAGTTGAGGCCTGATGGATGGCTCGTCTCTCAGCCTGGTTTCCAACAGAAAGGCTACAGCCTATCAACAGGCCAGAGACCCCTTGGGGAATCCCTATCTTACTCTACAGCTCCTACATCTTCGGACACTCAGTGTTGCTTCACATGTATTTATTCCACAGACAGCGGATGCACTGTCCCTTTCTAAAAGCTGCAGTGGGAGACTGTGCACTGACAGTCCAAAAGGGCAGCACATTAATCACATGATTTCTGGGTGCAGTTGTGTACCTTGATGTCGGTAAACTGCACACCCATGCCAACATTTGCCACTGCTGCCAGTCTGTGAATCATTTATTTAAAGTATATCAAACTGATAAATAATATGGAAGCTGTAATACTGGTGAGACCAGAATTCTCTGGACAGAGTTTACTGCTGTTTAGGAGAAAGCTTGAATTGCTCAGAAATTTGTATCATTTATGCGTGCAATGATTTACTACCACTGAGCCTTCCAGACACCAGGATGTGGGCAAATTTGGTGAGTCTATAGCATCTGAACTATCTGGTGCAGCTTTACTTTGATTTAGTTGGGGGGAAATAAGTAAAAGTGAAGGAGACAGAGTTGCATTCAGACTGGCATATCATTAGATTAAGATGAGCTGCATTTGGTCCATTATTGATAGTGTTGTGTTTAGGTTGAGGACAAGATAAAAGTCATAGTTTACGCTAGCTTTTATGTATTTGGTATGTGCCACTAGACCACCTACCTGACTCCATACCACACATTCTACTGACATATAATGGGTGCAGTGGCCAGTGTCTGGTGTATGTCTTCCTATTTTCTATCTGTCATCTGCAGTAACCATAACATCAGTCTGAATAACAGGTGAATTAAAATCAGTTGTTGTTGTTGGCTGTAAAATAAGAAGTTATTTTTCCTATTCCTCCTGTGGGATTGCACTCCCATTGCTAATTTCAAATGAGTAAAAACACTGAATATAGGCCAATTCTGAAGTAATCTAACAACACAAAGATTTTAAGAATGGGTTCCAGCAGCCAACTGGATATCAACTTGATCTTGAATTTACTCTAGCTAGACTTTGAATTTATCTAAAGCAATCTTAGAGAGCAGAGCAGTGACCAATTTGTGTCTTCTATAGGGACAGTTATAGACATAGGACCTGTCTAATGGTCAATCTGTTGTTTTATTAACTGAAGTTACCTGACTGAGCTTTACAGCTAGGCTGTAGTAAAAATAACCACACAAACTTAAGTATTTCTGCACATATCAAACCAGTTGGTTATAACTCAACTCTCTACCCAACTTCCTGGTTTACACAGTTTAAATAATCAGGGATGTTTGAGACACATTATAGTGGGTACACACACTTCACCAAATTACATAACATATATCAAGACAATAAAAAGTTCTCTTTCATCTCCTCATCACTGAACTCCCTCAGGACTCCCATTCATATTCTCATCTTAAATCACCGGGTTACTGGGGGTCACAGTTGTATGTGTTATTGCCTTCTTTCCAACTTGTCTGAAAAAGAAATGTGGCATTTTTTAAAATGTATTTTAAATGTATTTGATAGCAATGGCCAAACATTTCTAATGGGTTGAGTATGGAGAGTATCCTCGAGTACTGCTCGTAGTTGTGTGTAGTAATTGTTGTTTTTCAGCATACGGCTACTCTTTACAAGTGATTGCTAACTAATAATTAGCACAGCTGTTTAAAAGTTGACACATAAGTGATGTGTCCACCACACTATTGATTTACACTCCACTTCACCCAGCCTATTTGTGCATTGTTTTATTTGTGTTCATGAAAGTGTAATAAAAAACACACAGATTGTGTGTGCTATCTCTAACAATGCAATCAGTCTGCCCACAATCCCCTCCTGAATAACTCACCCAGATTACACCATGTCACATTTACTCTGTATTTTGTAGTAACCTCAAAATTTCTCTTCAAGAAACATATCATGTCTTTCACTCTCATTTTCCTCTCCTTCTAAATTATGCCCTCTTTGATTACGTCTTCCTCCTCTTTTTATGTTGAAAATTCTCCCGTTTTAAGAAAATGGAGTAGATGGACAAATACGCGTATCAACAGATACATATTTTTCTACAGATACGTACTTTCCCAGGCAGTCTTTACATAGAACTTACGTAGAACATGTTCATTCATACAGTGTCACTGTGGCTCTGCCCATTGGACACCTTAACATTGTTTGCAATAGTGGTGTTGTAGGAATTTCAGGCACCTACAGGCATTGTAAATCAATCTAGTAAAGAGCATTAGCTAGTCTTTCCCACTCAAAAACAAAAGCAGATAATCTATAGAACATGATGCTGATTGTCCTCTGTCACTATGCTCTGCTAGGCAATCAATTTCAATTATTAGACACCTGTTTTGCTGTTGATTGCCAGTGATAACTTTTAATACCGCTACAGCAATTTTGGGATATGATCAGTGCTGGCAGTCTGACTTTTGTCAGAGAAATGTTGGCAATCATTTGACAATTGATTTCTCTGGTTGTATTCAGTGGGAATGCCCAGTATTGCACATATATTTTACATAATCTTTCCTCTGTCTCTCTTCCAAATTAGCAAAAAGATGAAGACAGAATTTGAGAGAAGATAGAGGGCAGCTGGGTTGGGTTTCTGGCTGGCCAATGCTCCTGTTTGACCTTCATTTGGATTATTTGCAGCACCGGTTGCTTGTTGTTGTCTGACGATTAATAATGCACAGATAGCATTAGCTCACCTCTCTGAAGTGAGAGAAAGAGATGGGGACAAGGAAGTAAGAGAAAGAAAATTGTGAGCAGGGAGAGTAAAAAGGCACAGGAAAAGGAAAATAATATACAGATGGACGTGACTGTAGCCTACCTTTCCTGTTTTTATTCCCTCTATAGCTGTCTCCTTCCTTCTCTTGTGTCTCAGTAACTCAGCGTTGTCATTCACCTAACCTTGGTGGCAGAGTGGAAGGTTTCTTGGCGCCTGCCAGTTGTTCTTGGCAAGGCAACGCGAGGGAATAAACCTCGGCGCTTTCATGATGAGGCGCTTAGCAGATGTCTGATGAACAGCTCGACGAAACTTCAATCTCCCAAGGACACGGTACCTTTGGGATCTGTGATGGGATGCGCATGTTTATGTGTGAGTGTGAGGAATCAGATTTTGACATATCAAATCAGAATCACTGTTTACAGTTATTAGGCTTGGTGGCCCACGATGCATAGAGAGAAAAAAAAAACACAACAGTGATGAAGTACAATCTGATACACATGGTTCAGTGACAACAGGACATGTGACATGCTAACATTTCTACATAGGAAGACACTAAAAAAATCACAGCCAGCATTTTATATCAGTGCGTACACATTTATGTAGCACATTGTAGCCCAAAAGAGCATTATACATAATGCAGAGGTTTTGGCCTTAGCCTGTATGACCATAACCACATAGGGAAGTCTAGTATTTACAGTAGAACTGTGCCGTGCCTTCATTGTGTAGGTAAATGGATGGTGACAGAGTCTAGTGTCAATGCAGACTGACACAATTGATGCTGACAGTCTGGGTCGACGTGTCCTGAGAGCAAAGGAAGGACCGTGTAGATTTCCAGGTAGAGGTGAAGAATTTTACCCGCAGGATGTTTCAGCCTTGAACATAATCGAGCCTGTCCACTGCCAAGGTGGATGGACTGCTCCAAAGAGAGTTGAAACAAGGTTAGGATGTGGGTAGCATACCAAATGCTAACTGTATGTGTAACAGATAGAAGGAATGGTCAGTCTGCATTGAAGTTGACTGCGAGAGGCGTGTTTGTGAAGATAAGATTTGTATGACCACGTTTTGCTCTCTTGGGACTAAAAACAGACACAAAACAGGAATAAACCGACAAGATATGCCAGTGTCCAGCGTGTAATTGTGCACCAGAACACAACGCATTGTAGTCGGAACCTGCAGAGCACCCCGGCTACATATGCAAGGAACAGAAGTTGCTTCCAATAATAACAGCAGGTTAGCTATGGCCATTGCTGAAAGTAGGTTAAAAACAAAAGAAGGACGAAAAGAGTTTGCCTTTCCATCTGAATAATTTTAAATGTAGCATTTGGTATTTTTAATGTAAGATCTCTCCTAAATGGTAACCATTTAAGGGTGAAAATATTTAAATACACATGCTTCGTTGGACTACCTATAAAAGACGAGGATGCTGTTTGTAAAACCCTTATAGTATTACAAGGCAATGATATTCAAAAAATCAATTTAGGATTTTTCAGTTGTTCGCTATTAATCATTTTGAAAAAGTGTGTCTGGAGCTTATTCAAATGATTAAAAAAAGATAATTTTGCGTGTGTGATTGTCACCACAGCATTGTCTTCCCTTAAATGACTTGTTAGTATTTTAGTGAATTTAAAGGCACAGCAATATCATTTAATTATTTTTCTAATAAGCTGGTGGTGTTTGGAATCTAGTACATTTTTAGAAATGTTAAAAAATAAGTAGTTCATTTTGATTTAAATAATGTGAAGCAATTTAACAAATGTTACGCTGGTAAAAAGAGGTACTGTGTAGGCCGTCCAATTGAGCATACAATATTGATTACTGCAGTTTCCAATTCACAAAAAGCTAGGCTTCTCAGGGGAAAAGACGTCCCAGGATGCCAAGATTATCAAGATAATCTGATAGTTAGCTTCTCTGATGTATGCAGAAAGTGATTAATTTGATCCAAACTGTCTAAATCAAATTTTCACGTTTTAATGTCTGTAAGAATTTCTTTTTGGTGCTTTCTTTTTGAACATGTATCACAATTCATTCTATAACTGCAAGATTAAATGGAATTGTGATTCAGTAGTCTCCACTGTGGATAATCCCTGGAGCAGCCATTTAAGCAGAAGTCTTTCAAGTGGCTCACTGTGCATTTTGGAGTATTTGGCAAGCTTCTTGCTCAGGTTAAATACCTTGTTCCTCCATTGATCTTTTTGCCTGTTTCACCGGCATTGGTGGGACCAGCGCATTAACTTGATTGAAATGTGGTAGCTGGTACGAGAGGTCAGAAACAGGGGTTAACAGCTAACGTGATTGAACCTCATTGTCACTCAGCGTGCCACTCCATAAGAATCACACCAACATATCCTATCAGGTAAGAGGTGGCAAGTATGTATAATGCTTAAACAGCCTCTTGTACAGGCATTTCCACTGTGACTCAGAATGCAAATTGGTCAGCTCTCAAACCCAACTGAATCAGCGAAATGGGAGGGGAGGGGGGACATCAATGCACTCAGACATTGACATGCATACAAGTGTACAAAAGCAGACAAGCAAGCCTTTATACACACACACACACACACACACACACACCTAGCTCACTCTCAAGGTCAGGTAGTATTGGTAAATGGTAAGATAAAAGCAGAGCATCATGTGCAGCCATGAGGTAGTCTGAGATAACATCACACTCAGCACTACATGAAACACTAATGCAGCTGTGTATTTAGGTTATGTATTTATATTGCCGCTTTTTTTTTTATGAGAGCCTGTCTTCTTTTCATGATATTGAGACAAATTGCGGGCTGGCCATGAAAGCTACTCTGCTGATTAACTCTTCGCGGATGGCCTTTTATCTGTTGGCATTTGATGTACGACATCTTTGTAAGGGCTACAGTCGAATGCAATCACGGGCCCTTTCATTGCAGGGGCCCCCTCAGATTGCCTGCTAGTTCTCGAGGGAGGCCATCCTTCAGAAAATATTGACTGTTGGACTGTGTATATTAGGAGGGCTGCTTATGTAGGCTGCTTTAGAGAGAAATTGCAATTGCCTTTGTGTGTGTCTCCGTGTGTGTTGTGCCTGTCTTTCTTCATGTACTAATGGAGAAATAGGAGGAGAGAGACACCCAGAGGGGAAAGGTCACCCGTCTTGTAAAAGGGAGAAAGAAAATTCCATTTTCCTCGATACATTGCTCCCAAATGCACACGCTCTGCCTCCTCTGTGTTTTCCCTCGCTGTTGATAGCCTACACTTACAGATATGTGAGGAACTCCCAAGCTTTCAAAGAGTTACACCTCACCTTCTGCCTTCTTGTCTTTCAGCAAGGATCTCTACTACCAACCAGGCAAGCTTTTCCTCTCCTTTTAACATGCCTCAATCATGAGCAACTACATTTTACTTTTAATACGGGAAGGTTGAAACTTAACCACATTTTGAACAGAGTCTGATCTTTGTCCTCATCTACTATTTTCTGTTACAACATTTAGTTGGAATGCTTGATTTTTTTTAATTTTTGTTAAGGTTGTGAAGAGAAGTGGCAGAGCTGCTTGAGAGAGGGCAACTTCATGGTAACTTTCATGAAATGACACTCTCTTGTCCTATGTCTGTCTTCTTACACTAAAAAGCTTTTATGTATTCCTGCACTTCTCTTTCATACAGTACACGGCCATTGTAGGGACACACATTGGCAACAGAGGTAGACAGGGTCTTGTGGCTCTTACCTTTTTGTTTCTTTCTACTTTATACTGTTACTTATATATTAAATGCATCCCAGACTCCATGTTTAAGAAAAAGTTCATGAATGACAACATGAGTAGCGTGAGTTATTCTGCTTGCATTCTCAGAGTCATGGCCGTCAATAAGTTTTAATGTGCTGATTAGACAGTCTCTATTATAAGACAACAAATGGTACCACTGGAACTGAAATATCTTTCTCAAATACACTTCTAATATTGTTAAAAGGTTATGCTCTGTCACCTAAAAGTCATCCTGGTTCCTGAAGAATGCCTGGTGGGATTTGGACCTTGTGACTCCCTTGTATAGGTCACACTTGTCAAGCATAGTCCCACGCTGATAGTAAACCGTGACAGTAATGTGAGTTAGTGTCAAGGGTTAATCTATTGTTGGGGTTAAGTTTCAAAAAGGGTCAGGCTAAGGTTGTGGTTATGCTGAAAAAAATGACTTCTTTTAACCCTGAAAACCTTGAGAAAGTAGTTTTACTGCCAAACCTTAACCACAGTGGAGTCGTATGAGACATTAGTAATGATGCTGACAAACAATATCATCTTGTTGATAGGAACATGAGATCAGAAAACACTCATGTTGCAATGACAACGGTATATTTTGTAATTTAGTTTGGAGGAGTTTGTGTTATTTTAAATCATTCAACATGGTGTCAAAGGCCTATTGTGTTGCAAACAAGTCTTGCATGTGGGGACAGGATGTCCTAATTGTTTGAATATTTTAAAATGCAAAGCCGATAAAGCTCCTGCAGCCACAAATGTATCAGTTCAAACACATTGAACCACCACCTGCGCGCAGCAGGTAAATGCCTACAATCCAAATGTTAAATGTTTCAGGGGGTAGTTGGGAGCCTACACAACTGTTAATGTTCCTCCATCAACAGTATGTCCTCTCAAAGTGTCCTTGAGCAAAGCAGTGAAGCTCTCTCATTGTAAATGTATCCGGACAGGAGCAACAGCAAATTGCCAAACAGTGAAATTCAAAGGAGCAGTAAGGATACTCATGGTGACCACGGCTGGAGCACGGCTGTGGCCAAGAGGCAAATCCTGTTGAATTGGAGTGGAAAGACAGTTGCATTTTCTGAAATGTAGCCTCAGACAGCTGGTGTTAGTTTATCTTACAAAGACACAGTCACTAGCTAACACACATTAATCCCCGCCTGTGCCATGAGCTTTCTGCTTGAATGACAGTAATTATCGCTTCAGTCTTGATGTGGAGACGCCAACACTCTTGATGTCTTTGTTTAAACTAAAGTAAGAGCCACAGTTGTCTGGCTAGATGTGCATTTTATTTAGTGTGTGTGCGTGTATAATCTCACCATTAATGAGAGAGAATCTATGAAAGTTCCCAATTACAATAGGCAATATTCACCTTTTTGGAACATTTGCATCTGATTTTTGTGAAGTTACTTTATATAGAACATTGGGGAGAAAATCTCAGTTATGTAACTGCATGTGTGTTTGCATTTATTGGTATAGTCTAAACATTTTAATCAAACTGAGGGCGTTAGATCTTTATAGATACATGATAGCCACCAATGTTTGTCTTATCTTTATTGGGGAAATGCAAGTAAAAATTAGAAATTCTGACACTCTGGGCCCCCCCTCACACAAAACTGAGAGAATGTAGATTTGACGGAGTTATGACTCTGAGTAGGAGTATGAAGTTTTGATGTAAATTGCGGCAATCGGGCACCAAGTACCTTAGTTGCCTTTCGCCTCACGCCGTATCTTTGCCTCATGTGACGTCCCTCCCTCCTTGCCCCCCCTTAAACTCGCCTCACAGTTTGAAAACCTCTGGCCTATCCTAAAATCCAATATTTCTACATACATAGACTCTTTTACAGTGACATCATTCTGTTAGACAAGAATTGCATAACCATCTAGCCTTCAAGAAGCATGATTTAACTTCTGAGGTATCCATGTAAGGCACTTTTCACTTATGTTTTTATCTGATTATAGAGCAAACATTTTGCTCAAAAAAGCACACTTAACCTCAAATTCCAAACAAGATATCAGCTCCATCCATCTGGTGTCTCTGGTGGAAGGTTAGAGAAAGGCTGGACAGGAAAGTAAGGTCACACCTCAGGATGCTGCATCTGAGCTTGGGCTAAAAACATGTCTTTGCCCAGAGTGGGATAGTATATCATGTAGCGTCTCTGCCTCGCTCAAACAATGGGAGCATGTCTGGGGAAAAAAAAACACGGTCTTGCCCTTTTTAACCGTGTTCCTCTGCTCTGGGGTAACAGCCCCTGGGGTAGATAATAATGGAGTAATCCTCTTATCTGTTGCTGCTTCCCTCACCCTCAGAGATCAATTTTTTTCTGCTTTAGTGTATCATTCCATACTGAGCTGGCACAGTGCTGAATGTTTTTCCTGTTTGAGTTTTGTGCACAGTTGGCTCAGTTCAGATTACACTGTGAAATGCTATGAAAATGAGAACTTATACAACCATTTCAGAGAAAAATCAGATGGTATTTTTACTGTTCCATACCAAAAGCAGTAGGGCTACACCCTCGTAGTAAATTACAGTTTTTGCCGATTGCTTATACACTGAAAGTGAATGCTTAGACAAAAGCATCACAACTTTTAACTTTTGTAACCATGTCTTTAAACAAATGCACCAAAAGTGCAAACACATTTTCTGTTTTGCAACTCTACAACACACTTCTTGCAAAACACCACACATTGTTTTTTACATTAGACACTTCGGTCAAGAATGTAATCTTTTGCAATCATTGGGAAAACACTTCTGTTCAAAATGCAAAACGTACATGAAATTGGCAACACACACACACACACACACACACACACACACGAAAACACTAAATACACTAAATGAACACCAGTCAGTCTGAGCCTTAGCGCTACAAATAGACCTCAGGTAAGCTCACCTCCTCTGTGAGAACTTTGCAAACATGGAGGCAGTGAGAGCAAGAGGAAGAGGTAGAGAGAGATGGTAAGAGAGAGAGGAGTAGGAGGAGGATGAGGCCAAGAACAAAGAAGGGAACCAGGCAATAGACAGACATACTGTATTTCCAACATTAGGGCCACTTTGGTATGTTGGATACGACATGCAGCCAGGGATTACATTGCTTTTAATGTGGATGAGGTGATGTTGCCAGACCCTAACAGAAGTCGGGGGCCATAAACCATTCACCCCATCCCTTACAATCCCTTACAATACAATTTCTGTTCACCATTGCACTGTAATTTTACTGTAATTATTTTTGTTTCTGTGAGTTTACAGTAACATTGTATTGATTACCGTACTGTAATTCTACTTTTATTTGTGTTTTGTTGTTATTGTAAAAACCTGCAATAGAAAAAAAAGCTTATTTTTTTTCCTGAAGCCTTTCTATTTTTGTGTTCATTGAAATGTGAGTAGATGTACAGTACTGGAACAATCTTTCACAGAAGCCTGTATGAGAAAATTAAAATCTATACAAAGTGCTAAAGACAGCAGTGTTTTGTATAAAGTAGATCAGTGTGTTGTTGGTGCTTTTGAAAGAGTAATTCACACGCTGCATGTGTGTATCATTTTGTTGCAAAAATGCCACTTTGAAAAAAGATTGTTAGGTTGTAAGTACAGAGTTTAATTTTGACACAGATGTGAGATGTTTGTCTCCAAGTGTTGTGTCTTATTTGGCTTGTGTGTGTAGAGTTTTGAACAATGAGCCAAATTCCACAACAAGTGTGTAAGCAATTGACAAAACCTGTAATTAATCATTTAATTAATTAAAATCTGTGAAATTAGTGAGAGGAAATACTGTCGGTGTCCTTTTAATGTGAACCAACATAAAAAACTGAAGACTGTTTCGCCTGATTCCTGAGGAAAAAAGATGATATTTTGGTGATTATGTCCTTGATAACATACAGCATTTATTCATTGAAATCATAAGAGACCCACTGGCACACACAGACATACACTCAGTAGGTCACAAAAAAACCCCGCAAAGCTACACACATTGGCACACATATTGGCGCCTCCGTCCAGGCTTGTTGGACATGGTGTGTGAAAGGTGCCCTGCTGTGTGGTTGGTGACAAAGACTATTTCTGTACTCGCTCTCAGACAGAGAGACAAGCAGGATGTGAAGGAGATGAACTCTCATCACACTGTGCTAAATAGCACCAAGGGGCACATACCACACCTAACATTAGCATGCTCCTTTCTAAAGCTGTCATGCCTTTGGGCCACCAGTCTGCCGCTACTGAAAGGTCATATGAGACCCATGAGTACATATGCAAGTCTTAATAGCTGATGCATACGATTTTAGTTTTATCAAAAGCTACATATGACAGTGGAAGTTTTCTTTTTTTCTTTTTTCAGGGAAGGTCATTTTAGCATGAATGCACTTTTGCAGCAATACCTTTTGATAGATGCCAAAATATAAAATGTTGACTCCAGCTTTTTATAATGGAGCACTAAATGATCACTGCTTAGGCAAGGGCGTGTATTTCACTCATAAGATTTTTCACTTAATCTGAGCAGAGACATGATAAGACAGGTGTATTATTATTTAAAAGACATTGCAAGTGTTTCCTTCACTGCTCATTATTTCATCTTATAGCTGGTGGCTTAATGTAAGTTTCTTGTGCTTTGTAGTGTTGTACTGTGCTGAAGAAAGTGTTGTACAATTACTATGATTCTTCTTATTGTGTACATATCATGAACAAAGTTCTTCCTGTAATATATTGTAGCTATTCATTTTAGCTGCTGCTATTACCACTTACCACTTTCCTGTCCAACCAAAAGGTGTTGAGTGAATCTCCTAGTTAGCCAACTGACTGTGAGATATATGCGGCATGCACTTAGTCCCTCTCTATGCAAACATGTGTTTATATTACCCGACTGTGATGATGGGTTGTAAAGAAAACTACCCTGGTGTGATGATAGCCATCAACTGAATGGCAACACCAGCTCTGCATTTTTCTAAGTGTGTGTGTCTGTGAAAAGTCACTGAAGAGGCCTCTCTCAGAAGGCATCCTTCTCTGTGAATCCAGCAGCCTCTGACAGGTGCTAACTAATTCTGTTCAGATGAGCACGCATGGGGAAAGAGAGTTGCAGTTCCACAGTTGGATTATGAAATTGATTGGTATTGGCACTGGAGCAATATCTCACAGTTGGGTAGGACACTTTTTTTTTTTTTCATCCTAAAAGCAACATTACCTTTAATACCTTTTTGAACAAATTTGACTGAAACTTTTACAAAAGAAACCAAACAACAAAAAAATCTTAGTTCAGTTATTGGCTACTTCAAAAATAAATCTTCTTTTGCTGCATCTTTGCTGTTGAAATGTACCAGTATGTAATCATTTCACTTCCAAATTCCAATAGTTGAGTATACCTGGGATTTATTTTATTATCATGTGACCACCCATATCTCTTGTCCCAAAGGACTCTGTTGTAAAGGTGTGTCCAGCAGAGGGATGACGTCTAATTCCTTAAGATTTGGCCTGGAGATCTTGGATCTCTCTATGCTCCTTGCCAGAGCACAGGATTTTCATATCATACCCACAATGCCTTTCTGTTCTCACCAGCACTTCCTGGTTGTACTCAGCCAGGGTGTGATACCATATCACATAATAGAATCTAATAGAGGTGGGCGACAGGGGGACATAGGGAGAAGTATTGTTTGTTGGAAGAGGAAGAGTGGGGCCCATTTGTCACGCCCTTATTAGTAGCATCCCGGAATTTGTCAAATAACAAGACTGGCTGTGCATTGACAGACAAGCCTCTAACATAGTGAAACTGTAATTTTTCGCCAGATATCAATGTCCATGCATCAGCTCTCCATATATATTATGGCTTCTTTTTTTTTTTTTGACAGAGATTGAGGAGACAGAGGGGACCCCAGCAACAGGAGTGGAATACCAACTAAGTGTGACCTGGATGCGTAAATAGCAGGAGAGTTTAGACACAACAGCCCCTTCTTTTTTCAGTGTTTAAAATAACCAGTATTGAATTTGGAGATAATGTGACGAAGATGAAACACTGGCTGATCAGACGTCCATTAGCTGCATCCTGCCACTACTTGTTTTAAGAGGTTTTTTGCTCTCCTCTCCTCTCACATATATGCTGTTTTAAGTGTATTTATATTGAATGTTGGGAGATACAAATCTTTAAATGGAACAGTGTGTATAGGGAGGGTATGTGTGGAGCATGGGTGCAAAGAAAAATAAGTTGATCTTTGATGTCTGTGTTTTACTTAACTCTAAAAAAGAAGCACTGATGAGATTCCAGGATCGATAAATCTCCAGGGAGTACAAAAGATCAAAAATGGGCCCTTCGTTCACTTCCACTTTTTTCTTCTTATTCCCAGTGCACTCAATGGCTGTCCCGTGTGTGTGTGTGTGCCTGTGCACCCCAAGGAGTGCATGCCTCTGCTCATTGCCTCCAGTTGCATTTTCAACCCTGCCCGGCAGCCGCTTCCATAACATAATGATTTCTGTTTGAGAAATGTGCCTCCTGGGGATGGGGAAGCAAAGCTGCGGTTGAAAAATGATGTTCCCACACAATTATGTAAGGACAGTGTAGGATTCCCCCCCTCTTCTCTGCATCTTTTGGTCAACTGACAAAAGGAAGGAGAAAAATGCTTGCTGTTAGCTGCAGATTCGATGTTGTGGTTGGAGTCAGCAAGGTGTGCCAAGTATCACAGCTGTATCCTGCGATCGATGACCTGGCTACTAGAGAGCTGGGATCAATGATGCCCTCCCTGTTCACACTGCAGGTTCTCTTGTTTTTTCTCATGGGCATGTGCTACAGTCCTGTTTTTTCTTTGCTGAGCCTAGGTGGTGAGATTAGTTGCAGCATAATTTAAGGCAGACAGATGGAGACAGATAAGTACTCACTAAGTTTTATTTATTTATTTATTCATTCACTGGAGATCGACCGCAAAAACCTTTTTTCTGTCTGCCAAATTTTCAAGAGAAGGAGCGAGGAAGGAGTATTGCACTTAAATAGTGGCTGATACTCTGATGCCCGTTGTATTGAAGAGACAGAGATCACAGTTAAGTGCTGCCCTTTAATAGTTTGCATGCAAATAAAGCAGGTATCCACTGGATTGAACCTGTTACTCAGATAAGTTTGAAGATGCTAAATGGGTATAAATTACTGGTGTTAGACTGTGTTTAACATTTAAACTATGTGAAGAGTGAAATGTAAAGTGATCTGCTTGCTTATAAGTTGTGCACCTAACAAAAATAATTGTCTAACCTCGCTGGTGAAATGTGGAAGGCAAGGCATAGTAAACGGGGTTATTGCTGACTTCAGATTTTTTGTGACACCACAGTCTTTTCAAGATTAACTTGATTATTCCAACCCAGCCCACACTCAGTCATACCCCTTGTCTTGCATGATACAGTGCCAGTAGAGCTGAAATTCTAAATTCATAAGCTCTTGTCTGAATGATAATGAGACGTTTGCTCGAGGGACCCAGTTCTACAAAGGCAGTGTGGGCAAAGTGGGAGCTTCTAATTCCCCCTCTGTCTCTGAGGTCTTTTGGCAAGCAGAGAGCTCTAGAGAGAGAGGTTGTGGGAACGCCATCTCCCTCCTCTCTATCCAAATTCTGCTGCCCAGCACAGTCGGATAAAGAGGCCACCGGCACAGCCTCCAGTGTTTCAAGTCTGATTAATCTTCTGATTAGGTTAATCCAGCAATGCTTCAATGGAGGGAATCCATCCCCCTCTGGAAAGTCTATATATTTTTCCTTTTGTTTTTACCTTCAGGCTGTCTACTCTGAGGTTAAAGGTGTTGCTCTTAATCACATACCTCACCTTACTTAAAAGTGTTTAAAGTAGACTTTACATCAGGATTGTGTTTCCCCTGTGGATCTTTGCTGGATCGCCTCATGATTTAATTTAATTTTCATTTCTGTTAGTAAAGTCTCCCCAAGACAAATACCTTCTAAAACCTGTGTTCGATCGAGGCTCTGTTTATTGTTTAAAGAGACAAAAGCTAATGAAAGTCAGGTACTTTACTTCACGCCTCTGGGAGATACAATAGGAGCCATTTCCTGATTCATCACCAGAGTTGGAGCAATGAATAGAAGATGTTAATGAAGGTCAAATGACAAAACGCTTTCTATGGGTTCATAGTGAGGGTGGGTCTATTAAATGATCCCCCACCTTCACCACACATGCACATACACAACTAATTTATTTAGCCCTACGCTGGTTAATGATCAGAGGACATTTACTTCACACAGAGTCTCCTATTTCGACTGGATAATGTTTTTGTTCCCACCTAATTAACCTTTTTGCTCCTTACCCATCTCTAAAACACAAAATAAATAGGATGTGCTTTGCTGATGTGCAAGCCTCCCAGGCAATCCTCAGGTGTATTTAATAGTCTATTTATTTTTAATAATCAAGCATTAGAGGTTGGTGGTTCTCCTGCTTCTCTTGGCATGCTTCCTTTGTTGTCAGAGGTACTTGTTCAGTTTATTAATTGATTTGAGTGATTCAAATTATTTGGACATATTCCTTCTATGCAGTATTTCACTGTCAAACAAGATCATTGGAGCTATGGATTTGATCCTTGGACAATTTTTTATTGGATATTTGAAATGCTGATCAGGTGTTTCAGTTTGATATTGTCATGTTTATTGTCAACCACTTTGGTTAAGCGTGGGATCTGCTAATGAGCTAGAATGTAAACTGTGTAATTTCAGTGTAATTTCAGTGTCTTCTTGTTATACTTGCATCTACCCCTATATTCTGTTTTAGGGTATGTTGTGGAAGTCAAATAACATCAAGTCCAACCCATTTGAAGGCAAAAAAGTCTGTTCAGGTGTTGCTGTTTGTTATGATTCAGTATAAAAAAAAAAAAAAATCCCAGCTCATCTTGGTAGAAGCCAGGTTGAGCACCTCAAGCCTAAATTTCTATAAGACATCTGATATTCATGTAAAGAAAATTGTTTGAATGTTATGAATATGTGTGTGGCTTTCAAGAGTAGGAGGGCAGCTGGTTGAAAATAAAACTGGCACATAGTTCAGTCATCCTCAAAGTACAGTCTTTGAAGTTGCACATTTTACATTTTAGGCTATTGGCTCGTGGTGTTACACTGAGTGATTCACACAGAGTGAACAAGTTAGAATTTGGTGTCGTGACACTTTGACATGACACGTGGGTGCGGGTAGAAACACTGTTGTGCTGTGAGATCAAGCCTATGACCTTTTAGTTACACGATATTCTCTCTAACATCAAGGCCACCGTGCTTCCTCTCCGGATGCAAAGCCCAGAGCAACAAGCATCACTACTAAGTACTGCTGTGACAGAACTCTGTTTGGATATCGCCCCTTGCAACCACACTGCTTCAAGTTACACTGGGCACCAATCTAAATGGGCTTAAATTTTTAATTTGCTCTGGAGAACAGAGATCACATCTTGGGAGGATAGCATATCTGTAATTTATTTAAGAACCCCACAGAGGGAGAGTTATTTTGGAGGCGGAGAGCTGGAAGGAAAGTATCCATGTGGCATTTTTTGTCCAGCCCAAGGGGCTTGTAGGTAGACTCCACTCGACAGTGACCTTCTCAGCGATGTGGAGGAGCGCTGAGGATGAACATTCTATTTATGGTCCTATCCTCGGGTAAAAACTGTTGAATGCAGAAACAATTTCTCTTCCATCCTGAGGAACAATGGAAGCGTTTCAATAATTGATTTGAAGTTTTGCTAAAACTCTGAATCCTTTTAACATTTTACCAGAGTAAGATGATTCACCAGCTCTGTCACCCCACAGCTTGTCTCATGTTGAATTCCTCTTCCGTTTGAAGACACATGCTGTGTTCGGAATCGCATACTAACGCACTATTCATACTAAGCAGGATGTCAAATTGAGTATGCAGTGCGTTCCAACTGTATAGTATGTGGATTTTGTGTACGCGAGAAATGCCCGGATGTATACTAGATTAGCAAGAATTTCCGAGTATGCAGCGTGAGTTTACTGGACATACTCAACCGCCCCAAAATGTATTGTATCTCTTAGCTCGGACCGGTAATGTTGTGATTGATGCAGTCTTGCTTGAGTATTCTTCAGTGTGAACAGTCTGCTGGTAATGGCTTAATCGTTCATTTAGTAGGCAGTATGCAGTACATACTGATTGAGTATGTAGTAGGCAGTACTTTAGTGTGCGATTTAGCATGCCACACTACTGTGAAGAGTGCTCAACTTCCCTTGGTCGAACACACGTCAACTTCACTGGCGTGAAATAAAAGCTTTGTCGCTCTTAATTAATCCGGGCCTGATTAGCGCTGACAGGTGTGGCAAGTGCTCTGTTTACTCAAGCAGCGGCAACAAACATGCATGCAGCAATCTGCAGTAATTTATTAAAATCACCATCAAAGCTGCCACTTATCCACGGTGGTGGGGTGAGTGTGTGCACGTATGAAAGTGGGGTAAACGGGGGGGGCCCGTGGAGGCTGCTGGTGGTGGCACGCTATCATGCAGTTCATCCTTAATGAGTGTGGATTAGCGGGGATGATCCGGGCTTTGCAAAACCCCTGGTCGAGGGCTGGTGGAGGGTGTGTGTGTGTTTGTGTGTGTGCATGCAAGTGTGTTTAGTGATGGGAGGTGACATCATGACACAAGCCAAAGTCAGTTTGGAAATTGTTCCCAGAATTCTCCACAATGGCAGAATGTGTGTGTGTGTGTGTGTGTGTGTGTGTGGACACCCATCTTCTCCTGTCCCCACCAAATCACCGTGCAGTGCATCAGTCACCTCCTCCCTCACAGATGAGCATAAGAGTTGATTAATATATCTGTGCAGTGATTTATTCATTCATTTAATTATTTGCGAGCTGTTGCCTGCGAGGGGATAACAAAACATGTTTACTTTTTTTTTAATTTCTCAACATTGTATAAAAAGAAGCATCTAGACATGGCAAATAGGAATTACAATGTTATGATTATTTCATTATTGGATGCTTTGTTGATAATACTAACCCCTTAAGGCATGAATTTTTGAGTGCACTACTACTCACACAAATTATGCCACAGCTAAGAGAGGGGTTCGGAGAAGCTTGTGACTTTTGACCGTAACATCACCAGTTAGAATTTGCATGCTGGAAGTTCAGTTACGTCTGTGTGGAGGAGCATATGAATGAGTAAAACGGCTCTCTCCCTTAACAACTACTGATGAGCTTCCCTTGAACTTTCCATTTGAATCAGTGAAGCTGTTCAAAGGCCAACAGGTAGAGGAGTGTGTGTACTGAGTTACTTGGAAGAGATATTTGTAACTATCTTAACTATTTGATATGCAGCAGGGCAGTGCAAAAGTGAAAAAGCATGCATCCTCTGTAAATTTCATCCTTGAATGAGATTCCAAGATTGGCAGGAAATTGAAGGGACACGAAGTTGCCGCATTGCACGAAGGATCAAGGCTTTGGCCTCTCTAAATGGAATGACTGACTGACCTAGTTTTTGCCACAAGGTCAAGTTAACAAGCTGACTTTACAAACACCCCATGGTCTCAGTTTGATGACAGCCATCTCTTTCCAGCCACTGGTTAATACGAAGATTTGCAGCAGACGTTACAGTGATATGTTTGAAATATGAATGAAATATGGACCATTGTCAATAAACAGCAAAGCCATTCTTCTACTCAATCCTAGACCTCTCCTGTCACAAACACACACACAGTGCATACATTGCAGTGTACGAGATGGAAATCGTATAGTCAGACAACAGTTTGAGTAGCAGCCATAAACATGTGGCCTGGGAGATGATTTATAAAAACTAATCCGCTGTGTCCAGTCCCAACTGCCTCCCATTCTAACCCCCCACCAGTCCACCACACACACACACACACACTCATAACCTCCCCACCCGTAGCCAGTCAGGCTTGGGAACACAGCTGTGACCACCTCGGCGCATTTCCAAGCCAATGTCACCAACGTCCCTATCGAAGGACATCGAAGGGGATTTAGTCTGTCTATCTTTCTCTCTCCCTGTTAAACCCCCGAACCTTCACAATAGAACACGCTCTGTACTTTATCATGCCCATCATATCATGAACCATTAACATGAGAGCCTACAATTACATTATTTATGGAGGCGTTAATATTAATATCGACCTGTGTGCTGTCAGGCGAGCTGATTTACTGAGCGCTGGAATGCCAGGCCGTGTAGAGGTGGCAGGTGGACTAATTGAATATCAGTCACCGCATAGAGCAAGCCAATAGACACTCTCTCACCACTGAACAGGCATGCACACAAATGTCCAATCTACACATGCAAAAAAAAAAAAAAAAAAAAAACTTACTCCAAAACTTAAGTCAGCACTAAGAACTACCTTGTGTGTGTAGGTCTACATCAGACAGGTCACCTCATAGACTTTCTAACCAATGTTGCATGGCAGTAATTATGACTGGGGCTCTGCTGAGGGCATGTTATTATATTGGACGCTGTTGCACTTTATCTGCACAAAACAGGCCCCACTAATGAAACTTAAGTCAGAGTGGCTCATTGCTGGAGTGTTTCATCTGAGAATTGTGGTGTTTGAGTGTGTGGAGGTTCTCTGACAGAGCACAGAGGTACAGGATTAGTTAGCAGCCCTAGAGAATAATGAGGTTGCAAGACAAAGGCACTCTGGTTGAGTGTGGGGTTTGTTTTGAAGGCGACTTTTGCCAATTTCAGTTAATGTGAGGCATTTGGACAAAAAGGCTTTTCACAAAGTTTTTTTGTTTTTTTTACAGAAAACCTAAGATGTTGGATATGTTTGTGGTCATTTTGTGAAAAAAAAAAAAACGTTTGTAATTGAGCAATGGGTGGATAACAGACCTTGATTCAAATTCTTCCTAGTTTTTTCAATAAAGCCAGACATTTCAAAAATGGATTCATAACATTTCATGGTTGTCTAAAGTGATGGCAATTCGTATTCGTAAATCATTTGTATATAGGTGACTTTTATGTTCATGTTCCTTACAGCTTCATTGAGACATGACAGCATATTTACGGAATGACTGAGTCAAAAAAGTTATGCGAGAAAGGAGAGTGTTTTCTGTTTTCTCTCAGGCTGCATCACTGATGGATTTTAAAACTTATTTTGCCATTGAAGCCTTAAAGACCATTATGAGCATGAGGAAACTCTCACCACCACTCCTAACAGTGAAACTACTGATACATTTTCATATTAGTTTCATCATTTAATGTTTAATGTTCAAAATTTATATCAAATTCTGCTGCCTGTTTTGTCATATCCAACAGTGCAAAGCAGTGAATGGTAGGACGTTAAGTTGGGACTCTCGTTTAATTCCTAATAGCTCATATTCTGTATGTAAAGAGTTTTACTGGAAATTCATTTATTCATCCACACAGTTGGAATGAATGAACACAGGAAATTAGTATTAACTTAGTATTTTAAGAGGGTTTTTATAACCTCTTCTGCCCCAGTTGCACTGCAATGGATAAATAGTTTTTGCTGTGCCTTAAAACTGGCGCTTATTTAGACATGAGATGTTAAATTGCCTCAGAT
The DNA here is from genome assembly GCA_002120245.1 of Maccullochella peelii. Lineage (NCBI taxonomy): Eukaryota > Metazoa > Chordata > Actinopteri > Centrarchiformes > Percichthyidae > Maccullochella > Maccullochella peelii. The sequence continues at coordinate 60,288 of LKNJ01000471.1, read as the reverse complement.
TAATGTTAAGGGGTGCATGTCTGAAAGGATCTTAAGTGAAGGTTTTGTAACTACAGTGACCATAACCAAACACTTACCCTAAACTTTAATGCTGTAACTTTCCATAATAAAACCATTAGATAGCCCTTTTAAACGAATGTCAAGCTAATTTTCTCAAATTTTGTGCTGATGTGGCATAGTGGGTGGAGTGCAGTACTTAACAGGTGGATTAATTCCCTGTATAGCTGGGTAGACACGTAATGGCACAAAACAAAGGAAGGGTACAAGCAAGACATGTAGACATTTGGTCATTTGCAGTATTCTGTGGGTCAGAATGCTGCCTGGAGTAGATTGGAATACATTTGAATGACTAAAGGAGGTTATTATCCAATGAATGTCTCATTATTTCTTTCTCAGAGCCCAAAGGAGCCTTGACTGGTGCCTCAATGCCTTGCTACATGACTTTGAATTGAAACGGTAATTTCCATGAGGTCGATTCTCCTTTTTCACATTTGCATTTTTCGGCATTTAGCCAATGCTCTAAACCAGAGCAGCTTACAGTGGGTGATCAGGTAGAGTCATGATCAAGGACACTATATCAGGAGACCACACACAGCTGTTGACAGCTACATTGCGACTACTGAAAGATTCCTGCCTATGATTTGTGACATTTCTTTTTATTAGAACACTTATTGCCACCTTTTTTTGTAAAACAAATAGTAAAAGTGCTTCAAAAAGTAATATGTAAAACCCAGGGCACTGTATATGTACTGTAACAGGGTTCATTCATTTATAAATTCAATGAATTCCAAGTGCATCCAGTGTGTTTAAGTCTTATTTTATCTACCAAGGTCTTAAGGTACCTATCTTTTTGGAAAATACCATAACTTGCCCTAATTTTGTGTCATTTTGAAAAGCGAGAGAAATAAATTTGGAGTCAAACTCTTATTGCAAATGAATTCATGTGTGTACTGTAGAGCTCAGTCACATATATAACGGCAGCATCTAAGCTCTCTTGTTTCCTCATTTCCCTTGACTTCCCTCCACTCTTCCTTTTCTCTTTTCCTCTAGTCTCATTTCTCGACTTGTCATTTCCTCTCTATTCCACTCTCTCTTCCTCTTGGCTCGTTCTTTCATCTTCTCCCCCATTATCTCCTCTCTTGTCTGTTCCTCTCTGCTCATCTTTACTTCTCCTCCTAGTTCCTCTTCTTCCCTCCTGTCCTCTTTTCTGTCTTTCTGTCCCTTGGCTTGTGTTCACCTGTCATTTCCTCTTGTTCAACTTGTCCCTTTTTGACTCCTCCTCCTCTCTCCTCTTGACTTATCTGCTCCTCCCCTGTCACTGTCTGCTCTCCTGTCTCTGAACTCGTCCTCCTCCCACCTCCCACTTCCACTTTGTTTTCTCCTCAACATATCCCTTCCTATTGGTTACCTCAACTTCACATTTCTCCCCTCCTTTCCACTCACAATTTCTCTGTGCTTCACACCTATTTCCTCCACTTCCCCCTTTCTCTTGTCATCCTCTCTGTTCTCTTCTCTTCTCCTTGCACTGGTGAAGATTTGTTTTTTAATTGCTTTAGGGCATATCAATCCTTTTATACCTGCAGAACAATGGAGAGTGGGGGGGGGGGGGGGGGGGGGGGTGAGGACAGGACTGGAAGACATCAGGTGCTACCATGGCAACATTCTTTCATTCAAAGAGAAAAAAATCTTTTTACTTTTGTCACATCAAGGTAGAAACTGTGTTGACATTTCATCATCTGAGGTTGAAATGTGTAGTTTTTTACTAGCAGACCCGTTGACATTTGCACAGAGTAGGTCAGCCTTGTGTTTTCTTACTTTTGTGCTTTTATTTTTTTTTTTCATGTACATGCTCAGTGAGTGAAAGTTCCCTGCTCCTCTATTCTAAATGTACCCTGTGTGGTCACGTTGCTGGAGAAAAATATACATGGACCCATTTTTGAGCATGCATGTTTTCATTTCCCAATTTGCCATGCACCATGGTGCTCGGCCATCTGTCTCAGCACGGTGACTAAATTCAATGCCAATATGTTGCAGGGTCATGAGAAAACAAACCGGAGCTGCTTTCCACATGAGTGGACGAGGCAAAACTTAACCCCCGTTCCACAGCAAAAAAATACTGACAGAGTTTGAGCATCACGCTCTCACCTGCATGCTATTGTGAGGGACACCAGGCGAGATTTCCACTATCTTAGTTGTCGATTTAGGATGAGTTTTAGCGTCCGTGCTGTTCGGCTAACCCTTCATTCCGGCTGATTAATGGCGACTCGCCCAGCCAAGGGAGTGTCTCATGCGACGGAGGAAGCGGTAGTGCAACAGCGTGTGTGCAGTGAATAAATGCTGTACATTAAACAAATTCCCCTGCGCTCGTCTTGGCAGCCAGGCGTGTGGGAGGAGGGAGTATTGCAGAATTGGCCGCTCTCTCTCTCTCTCTCTCTCTCTCTCTCTCTCTCTCTCTCTCTCTCTCTCTCTCTCTCTCTCTGACACACACATGCATATATGCTCATGTATATAAACAGCCACACATGCTTTTACTTCTAGACAGTTTTTTTTCCCACAAACTGACCTGCTTGTTTTCAAACCCAGCCCATGCAAAGTGTTTTACACTCACAAATTCATACCCTCACAAACAGTTTTACTGAGCTTCATAAGTTCTAAATTTGCCCACATATGCACGTTGTAATATGTTAATAAACCCATGTTGTTACACACACACATCCACTCCCTGCTCTCCCAGTGCTGCAGTTGGTGTATCAGGGGATCCTTCTGCAGCCAGCCTGTTAGTTGACACTGATTGGCCAGCGAGGGTCGACCTGACCCCAGTGGCCTGTCAAAGGATCATGTTGACTGTCTGTCGTTGAGGTAATAAAGCCAATAGAGGATACTGGGAGACTGTCTACAAGCAGTGCCCGGTTCATGAGCCAAAGACAGAACGGGAGGAGGAGAGAAGTCAATAACATAAGGACAGATAGGAGTCAGTAGAAATTTGTTGCCTTTCTGCTGCCAAACATTTCCTTGTTCCTTACTACAACACAGCATAAAGTTGTCTTATTAACTATTATTGACTTATCAATTTATAGGACTTTTTGAGAAAGTACCAATTTCTTTCATAAGTGGTTAATGCTTTATTTTTAAATACATCTGCAAGTGGAAGTTCAATTCCAGCATCAGATTTTCATTGCTTAAAGAAGCAGAGCACTCTGCAGTCGGGATAATTCAAGAATCAAAGCATGAAAGCATACAGTGAGCCCACGCTATGCCTTGTGGATGTGCTATCATATGATGGCCATTGCATTTACACTTGGTATGAATTATGTGCTCCCCTTACTTACTACTACACACTCTATCTGCATAGTCATTTGAAATCTGTATCTTTAACTTGCATAAATATTGGATTTTCAGATCAGTTTTTTCAGCATAAACTTGGTGCAAAAGTCAAAACTCTTATTTTGACAACACTACTGCAACAAGCCATGAAGTGCATTTGGGAAAGCTCTCCTATAATAGTGTCCATATTAATCGATCATGCCCCTGTCGTGCATTCCAGCAATGATATTCACCTTGTTATCTAGAAGGACTCTGGCGCAGGGTAATGATGAGCTCCTCTGACCTTTCACTGGAGATAACCTTCCTCAGCTGCTCAGTGGAAGCTCCTTAGGGTGGACTCATGGCTGCAGACCTGACTGAGACTATTGACTAAATATCAAGTGCAGTAAACATGGACTCCAGATGCATAGAATCTCATGCAAGCATATGTACAATTACATGTACAAACGCATAAAAATACATGTCGATATACACTGTGCACTCATATTTAAGTAGTTCAAATTACAGAATAACTACAAACACAAACATAAATGCACACTACACTCAACCCTTATTCGTGCACACTCACAAACAAGGATATATCACTCCATATACACGAATAGCTATAGAAACCATAAACTTATGGATATAGCACATGGGTGAATATCGAAACACGACCACGCTCATGCACGCACCCACACACACATACACACAAGCACCCACAGATTTGGACCAGGCTCATTAGACAACGTGAAGGAGAAAAAGGGAGGGAAAGAGGGATTTCATGCAGATTCGCACTCCACCGCTCTCAGGCAATCAGCAGCAAGCCTCCTCTTCACCCGAAAACTGTCGTCCTGTGGTCACAAAGGGCAAGGAGGAGAAGGAGAGAGAGAAACTCATCTCAGCATTTGTTGAATTCCCCCACCTACCACTTGAGGAGGCAGTTCATTTAGTAGTCCTTTTCATTAATATTTCTCTTTCATTTTCCCTCTTTTTCTCCCTCTCCCCCTTTTTCTATCTACTTTAAAGGTGCAAGCAAGCGAGTAACAAGAAGAAGAAGAAGAAGCCACTGGAGCAACTGAAGATATGAAGCTAAAGAGGTTTTGAAAACACCCCATCGGTAAGTGGGCCTCTAATTTTGTTGCGGAGTGCACCGCCATATTAGGAGAATAATTTTGGTCTCCAGAAGGAGCCTCACGCCCTGCATAATAACAGATTTTACATTGTGGGGCACAAATTCATGCTTTCTTAATCCTCAGGTCTGTGTGATTTTTCAATCCATCTATATTCCTTCATTTGTTTCTCCTTCTTTCCTTCCTCCACCTTTCTACCTTTCTTGTTGAATCTTTTTTGCTACAACAATTTTCATTCAAATATGCAGCAGGCAAAGTCTTTGTATGTTAAAATACACCTGTTCTTTATTTGTAATTCACAAAGCGGGGCTGTGACAGAGCATCTTATCCGCCCTAAATGAGAAGCTGAAGATGACTCCTATTTGTCTAAGAAATACATTTTTTGCTGTCACTAATGGATTGCAACCCTTGGGCTCCACCCAGAGAAAGCTGGACATATTCAACAATAGATTCCTCTTCTTAGTCACCAAAGCTACTGCATTGAATTCATATTGTATTTTCTGTACTTTTTGTGTGCAACAATTTGGGGTAAAGACGTCCGCAAAACATTTGGTTGAAAATTGACACTGCAGGTCCAGTGTCCTTATTGTCCCCTCCTAATGATCACCATAACATGACACATCATAAACTGTCATCTTCCTTCACGTATTTCCGTGCTCCCCGTGCTAAACCCATCCATCCATATTGACAGCTGAGCTGAGGCTGAGGGAGAGCTATCATCTACCTGCCACAGCAAGCTGGCACTGAGGAGCTCCTCCTGTTCTTGCAATTTGTTCATTCAGCAACCACATTGGTGGTTTTCAGACCTGGAAGCTGTCACACATCAGTTTAGAAGAGTAATGTACTCAGTCACCTGACTTTTTCCAAGTTCATTCATATTCACTCCTCTCCATGCTGATACATACTGCTAAGTGCAGAATTCATTTTAAAAGGTTTCCTCACATACTCTTTGAAATTAATTATTTTTGTACTGTATGCAGAGTTTGGCATCTTCTTGAGATTAGAAGCTTTGTAAAATGGCATACTAGGCCTCCCTTAGTTGAAATCAACTCCTGCTTTTAATTCTAATTGTATGATTTCTTTTTTTTTTTTTTAACCTGAATGATTAAGATCTCTCATTTAGGAAAGTCCTGGACAACATGATAGCACATTTAGTTTATACAAGCTAGTACACACAAAGAGAGGACTAGAGAAGTAAAAAAAAAAAAAAACCCAAAGCATTAAAAACATTATAGCAAGACTAATTAAAGACTAAGACTAATAAAAGTAATAGTCTGCCCGTTGAGCATCGTTCACATTCTTGTACTCATTCTATCACTCACATCCCACTTCAACTGACTTCATCCCCAGTCTCCAAAATTAAATGCCGTTAAAGAAAAACATACACAAAAAGATTCTTACAAACCAGAAACATTTCACAGAATACAATATTCTGTTTTTTAATAATGAACAATAAACATCTGTTTTTATTTTTCTAATGTAGTTATCAATTTTGAATGAAACCACCATTTCATTTTACATTACTTATCCATTGTATACAGTATGTCTATGTAGATTAATTTATTCATCCAGATATTATACCAGCAGGTCAAAATGCAATCTCTTGGTTGTATGGCAAAATGTCCTCATCTTTACAGCTTCAGTCCAATGGAGAGATTAATTTTGAGCTGAAATACCTACTGTAGTTGACTCCACTGCCATTACATACACTGCACACCCCAATCTCATTTCCATATCATCACTTGATTATTAGTGCTGCTGGCAGAGCAGTAGACATGCAGAAACTGTGGATGAGTGTGAGCTAATGGGTGTCAGAGCAGATGCAGGCCCAGACATCCCCTCTCCATGTTCAGAGGGAAGCCTGCTTCACGTCACCTCACCCCGGAGACCACAAGCTTCATATTATCAGCTGTATTTGGCATATTGGGCTGCAATGATAGTGAGGCCTCTGTGACCTGCTTCATTTGACTGCAGAAATGGTGGAGAGACGAAATAGCACATCTGGACCCCCCACCATGGGCTCAACAAGCTGGAAACTGAAAGAGCAGAGAGGGAAGACCATCCACATTAGATCCACTAATGGGCTATACTGCCTGACTGTGTGTCATTTACACATCAGCAAAGGAATTTCAGAGAATATTTAAAAGTTTAAAGGCTGTTCTCTGTTAAGGTGTTTGATGATTCATCTGTATCCCAAAGTTTCCTCCAACACAGAAAGCAATGCTTTTTTTTGTGGCTGGAGATGCTCTCCTGAGCAATTTAAAAAAACATTGATCAGGTTGTCATGGCTTAACGCTACATCTTGTAGAGGTCAGGTAGCACCTATCCCAGGTCACATGCCAGTTACGTTGGTTTAAAACACAGCCAGGGCACAAAAAGTGGCACATTTCACACTTTTAATTACTTTAATTTTAACTAATTTAAATCAGTTATAATGTTAGTCATAATTTATCAAGTTGAGTTACTCATATGCATTACAAGTCAGTACTGAGGTGCCGTCAAATGCAATATAATGCTTGTGCTCTGGCTTCACTTCTGGACAGTTTACCACACAACCAACAATAAAAACAAATTAAAATAAAATAAACTTAAAAGTTAAAGGATTGCACATGAAATGGCATGTTAAAAGTATATTCTATGTAATAACCAATAGAAATTAACATTGTTCATTAAAAAAGAAAAGTTAAATCATTACACACAAAGGAATAAAGACATTGCACATTAAAGTCACTTATGCCAGCAATGACATTATACCTACACTGCACATTAAAATAACATCGGTGCCTTACACTCCTGCATGCTTTATATGTTGATATATCTACTTGCTTGCAGATAAAACGTGTGATCGCATGTCTCTGAAAAATGTGATAGGTTCCTTACTATTATTCTAAAACCAGGACAACAATTTTGTAGAGCTGCTTCAGGTCTTCTAAAGACCAAACCGCGCCATTAAGCCTCCAGTGAGGATCCCTTCGGGGGTGAGCTGACAAAAGGTCATCAGTGTTGGATTGCATTTTGCCAGCAGGTATAATTTGCAAGTTTTTTGCTTTAAAATGAGATATCCTAGAGAGTAAAAAAGCTTCTAATTAGACAAAATGGCAGTGACTATACTATTTCTCTGAGCATACCTGACTTGGCCAAATCCCTAAAGCCTTTGCACCTGAATGAACAGGCAGCAGCAACTGTTGGCTGAGCTTTAAAGACAGTTTCTAAGGAAAAGAGAGCAGCAGCTTTAAAGTGGCTCCTAGGATGGTAGCAGCACAATTACACAAAGCTCTGCTAATCTTTACAGCTGGCGTCAAGAGGCACTGTGTTCTCGCAGAGTGGTGTTATCCGTAGCATGGCACTGGGAGTTTGACAGGCTGGATAATGTGCCCTGCGAGCTGCCACCACCCTCATCACAGCAGTGCCTTCACTGCACACTTACTAGCAACAACCCTAATATACATCATAAAGAGAGAAGACAAAAAACACAGCAATGAATTAGCATTATTCAATTATGTACGCTTCAACTGTTTGTAGCGACATTTAAAGAAATGTAAATTGACCTCAAGTTTGGAGGTAATGAATTTGATTATGCCAGTGCATATAATTTCATGGTATTTGGGAATGAAATATGTTTTGCTTATTACACTCTCCCTTACAGTGATGGTGGAAAGCTATGTAGTGTGAAGCATTTTAAAAGGTCCCCTTTTTGTTTTATGTTTTGTATCATAAGGGTACAATTTTCCATTTTGTTTCTTTGGAACTTGGAAAACATCCAAGCTTAATTTCCATTGCATTACTTGCACAGTGCAGCTCAAGCATCAATTCTGACATCCTGTTACAATGAGTTTTAACTCATCTTTGCAGGACATTTTCTACCACCTGGGGGGCTTTGGCTGACCCTACTGACACGCAAAACTTCAGCACTTCCCCAAGTAGTTTGCAAACTATCCTGCTAAACTTTGGGGACGCAGATGGATAAAATGAACAACCTGCTGATGTGTCCTAATATAAAAGACTTGGGTATATATTTTTAAGGTGGGGTTAAGAGATGCTATCTTAGGTCTATTAAGGCAGTCATCGCTGTGTTGCCCCAGGCCATAGGGCCTAATCCAGAGGAGTGAGAGAGAATAGGACTGTGGCTCAGGCTTGCCAGACTTACTTAGGTTCTGGTTGAGAGCACAGTGCTGTGTGGGCGAATCTATTCTGTCCTGGGCAGGGCACAGCATAAACATTGCCCAGGGAACGCAGGCAGGCAAGCAAGCAGGCAGGCATGCAGGCAGTCAAGCGGACAAGAGCAAAACTATAAGGATGGTTGCCTTTAATTTCCTTCCTACTGACTCCCCTCAACTGTCCAGGGCCTGAGAGCAAGAGAGGGTAAAGAAAGACCAGAGTGTGTATGTGTGTGGAAATTACCTGTAGAAGCTTTTTTTTCTTGGGCTTCACCAAAGTATGTACTGCTATCCAGCCTTCTCACTCACACTCTCACACACACACACACACACACACACACACACACACACACACACACACCACTAGCATCGCATTCTTTCACGGTGAATCTGCCCCGATCCATCCAGTTGACGGCCGTGAAGCGATGACTTGCTCGCTCTCTTACTGTCTTTAAGTGATCTGTGTTTGCTCCATGGCACTCTGGCGCTCTGACCTCCTGACCCTGCGTGTAAACAGAGCACCGCTGCTCCCCCATCCACTACCCTGCCACCACCACCCCCCACCCTTCACTACCAAATAAGGAAGACGGAGCCACTGAGAGCCAGCAAGTCGATCAGCCACCCCACTGAGGAGGCCATTAGTGAGCCAGCAAGCCAGCGGTGAGGTTGGTAGAAAACCACCTCTGGCATCACTCATCACTCGTGGCCTCTCTGGCTTCACCCGCCTCTCCGTGGTGTAGAAATGCACATGCACTCATGCCATGTGCACAAACACTCGCTGAAAGGCACACTTATATCTGCACACAGCACCACGCGCACACAGTGACCCGAAAGCGTTAAAGGCACTCAAATGCACACACATACAGTACACTGTATACAATGACACACATGTGGCACATGTGCTTGAACATACACACAGTGAAAGACTTATATGCACACACAGCACATTATAAATCACTCAGAGGCACACGTACAAACAAAAGACATATTCACAGGACACTACACATACACACATTATGTACACAGAGTAATGACATATTACTGCATAAAAAAACCCTACACACAGCATAAATTTTTTCAGCAAGGCCTCTAAACAATCAAAGATGTGTTTCTAAATTTGCTGAAAGATGGATTTATATGCTGCAATACCATTACAGGTACTTATCACTCAGTAAAAGTGCTTATTACCACACTAAAATCAAGCCAGCACATGAAATATTGAACATAATAAGGCAATAAGACTTTTAGATGCCTGTTGGAAGAAATTATATTTTGACACAAATTATGCTGGTATGATCATTTTTGCCAAAGTTTACATTTGATCAATTTCATCCCACAGATGAATTCTGTTTACACCAGTAATCTTATCATGGTGGCAAATAGATTAATATAATCTAGTTTGCTTGCAGATTTTACAGACTCTTCTCCTACATACAGTAGCTCTAGCCATGGCTGTTTGATATTCAGTGTGTAATAAAAGGCAAATACTGGTCTAACCCTACACATGATACACACCAGCGAGGGACATATGAAACCACTAGTTTACAACAAACTAACTGTCCGCTCAGTCCAGTAATGCCAACTTGGAAATTGAAATGTACTGTGCAAACAGCAGTGAGCATCATATAAAACAACACTTGTCAGTTTAACAGGATTCACAGTACACACAGTTAAACACAGTAATACAAAACACTCCCTCTATATCTGTGTTTTTGTCTCCCTCTGTCCTCAATCTTTCTTCTGAGATGCCTTGGTTTATTTAGCTGCACTCTTTCACCTACCTCCAAATGTCAGCTGAGTTCAACAGAGCTGGAGGGGAAAAAAGAGAGAAAACCATATTGAGCGTGAGCTGGTTAAAAGAAATGCAAGAGAGTTGAAGGAGAAAGAGAGGCAGGAGTAAGAGAATGTTTGGTAACAGAAAATTCCTCCAAGAGGGTTATACAGACTCTAATGAATTATACTAACAAATAACACTCTATAATTTGGGCATTTATCTGATGTCTTCTCCACAAAGGCCATTGTCAGACTTGTTAAGTGGGACTCTTATTATGCGATCATGCCAGGATGCATTTAATGACAGGTTAGCATGTACAAAAATGGGATTTTGCTCACATTGCTGTGAGCGTCAGAAGCATACAAAGTGGTCAGACCCACTCTGAGGAGTGAGCAGCACCACCAAAGATGTCACCAAAATCAAAAAAAATAACACAGGTCAGAGATGCTGCACTGTTTTTGTTATTAATTAATTTGAAATATTACTTTCTACATATTGTTTCAATTGCTGTCAATCAAAAATTAAAGAAAGCGTGAGGGTGGCCTGTTGTTAGATGGTAAGATTTTAACTTTGCTGCCCACACATTTTGTGTTGAAGTGAAGCTCAAACCATGAACCCCATGATGCCTGACCTCTAATGAAACACACACATGTAACATGGCATCTGCGGAGCTCAAACATTCAGACAGCTGACAGATTTATTCTCTACCCAGCAGCATGTAATTCATCGCATTCCCATCCCTGCCCCTCCCAGTACACCCACCGAGCTCCCATCTCCTTTCTCAAACTCCTGTCTATCGCAGCGCTCACTTGTGTATCAAGGTAATGAATTCATAATCTCTCTCAAGCTCTTTGTAGATCTCTATCGTGGTGGGAGATAAGAGGGAGCATCGTTGCACTCTAATAGCCGTCAGTCTGCCTTTGCTCATGCTTGCTCTTTGTGTGTGTACAGTGTGTGTGTGTGTGTGTGTGTGTGTGTGTGTGTGTGTGTGTGTGTGTTAAGCAAATTACCCATCACCACAAACCCCAGCACACTATCCTCCATTTTGGCTTCCAGGGAGGAAAAAAAAAGATTCTAGCCCAGAGCACAGCCACTTATCAGCTAACTATTGAAGCTACATGTCCACCCAAGGCAGCAAATGCCTCTCAGAGAGAAAAGTGTTAAGCACTGAGCGCTGGTAGACTTTCTCTCTTTCTTCCAGTGTCTTGTTTGCACTAAAACACCACACAGCACTTTCCAACTTAGCTGACAAACACTCAACCACAAGGAGAGTAAATATCTGAGATGGCGAGGCAGGTTCAGAGTAACTATACTTGCGACGGGGGGTTGGCTCTTGAGGGCCGCCGACTGCAGTGTGCGCATGTTTTTAATTGTGTTTTCGGTGGGGTGATGAAATGTCCTCCATTTGAGCGCGAGCTGGCAGTAAGTGGGCTGTCGCCTCCAGGGACAGAGTGAGCGATGGCCCGCTACTATCGGAGGTGATTGTGCCTCAACCCCTAGGGGTGACATGGATGAACGGAGGGGAGCAGCAATAAGGACAATAAGGAAAGAATTGACTTTCTCAATCTCACGTGGAGTTAAAAACAGGACGGGGGCAAGAAAGAATTGTAATATGCATGTAAATCTGGACAAGCTAAACTTTGGCAGTGTTGACAAGTTTGTAACATTCTGCTCTTTTGTTGGCTTTTGAGTTGATATTGTAGTAAAAACCTGCCTAAACTTAATTTATTAACCTTTCTGTTAACAAAATACAGTTTGCTGACCTTTTAATGGTGACATAAATCTTTTAGATGTACTTGCATGGTAATTGAAAAAGCAATTTAAATATCTTTAAGGCCTTTTTAAGGGGAAAAAAGCAAAGAAATAAATGCTCTTCCTATAATGTGGCTAATTAATAATAATAAAAAAAAGGATGATCGCCAACTGGGCAAGGTTATTGTTTACTATATATATATATATATATAT
>LKNJ01000471.1:30655-43511 GCA_002120245.1 Maccullochella peelii | reverse complement strand
CCCCCCCCCACCGTCCCACCCCAACAGTGACTGCAAGCCAAAAAAAGATTAGTAATGCATTTCATTTACTGGGGGTTGCTGAACAGACGAGCCCAAACACTGTTGTTTTTGTCCCTGATGTTCATAAAAATAGCAGTGAAGTGTCTTGAAATTCAGAGAGCTCAGAGGTCAGGGTCAGCCCAGGGAATCAAGCTGGAAAATGCAGAGGAAAGCTACACATACCAGTTATTTACTGCATGTTTTATGCCTATTTCACATCTTTGTGAACTAAAGACAATTCTCCAACCTGGTGGAGAATACATTTTTATTCTGTTGTTCTTTAAAAAACAACTCAAATTCTACCAAACACTGAACATTTCCATTTGTAATGGAAATTCAGGATTTGCCTTTGTTGTAACTCACACAATCAGTCTTGAATTCCATTATTCAATCAGCCTGCTAGGTTGTATAAATAAACCCATTTGTCTTATGATGAGAGTCACATGTTGATTGTCAGTAGCAAGAAGGAGTACTGTCCTTCGGAGTAATTGGACAACGCATATACCAAGGGGGCCGCGCGTCAAGTGTGTTCTGGATTCTTAATGCGGCTTTAATTGAACAATTTATCACCCCTGATCACTGTCAAATAACTGGGCAAGAAAGACAAAAGGCAATGAAAATGCCAAGGATAAGCTGCCAGGCACAGTTGGCTAAGCGTGACCGGCGTGTCTGTCACAGCAACATCAGCAAGGTGCTGTTTTATTTATTTCATTTACTTATTTATTGTTTTTGTCGGTAAAAATCTGAGATTGATGCATTTGTGAGTGGCAAGCTTGTAAGCAGTGGTAATGAATAGTGGGGAAGGAGGGGGCAGTGAGAACATTACATCCTTGAAAACGTCTTTTATTGGACAAAACTTTTGATTTCTCCCTGGAGCTCCTTTTCCTACACTTGGAAGAAAAGCTAATTGAATTGTGCCCCGGATATGATGCTTTTTTCCCCCCAAGTACGGAGGTCTTGAAGAAGTGTCCTCCTCAGGGTTTTGAAATTCATTTCCTTTGCAATTATTACTTTCTGAGCTGTTTTCTTTTATTTCCCCCTACCTCAGCAGTAGGGTGTATTCTCACATTTTTAACAGGATCAGAGGGTAGACGTGAGGGAGATTCTAGATAGCTACAGGCCTCACAGACTGACTGTAAGCTATTCAAAGTCATGTATTTTACTTCAGGTATTTGAAAGAGTTCAGAAGTTTTCCTCTTTCTGACTGTTTTATGTAGTTTAATGGGGTTCCTAACATTAAGTGCATTTTTGACATTTTGACATACAACCAACTTAGGCTATTGGGTGATAATAGCTTTTTATAGAGGCAAAGCAAACAGAGCTCTTGATACTTTAAGAGCCTTAGAGACTTTCCAGATACTGCACTGAAACTGACTGTCAGTGAAACATTTTCAAGATCAAAATCAGATCTCTGCTATTTGCAAAAGTCACACATACTCTTGCTAAATTACAAAACATATAGGTATATTGGATGATGGAACCCTAAATGATGAACTTTCATTCATGCCATGGTCTAACCAAAGGGTATAAAATGTTTAACAGTCAAAATGAGACGCATTTACTGTACGTAAATGCCTAGCCCTTTGTTCAAGGCTTTTAGGCCTACAATTGCATCCACTTTTTTACCTCCAGCCCTGTTCATTTCATTAAAATCCAAATAAGGAGCATTTTGGTGGCATCAAGTGCTTTGCAATTAGTCACATCGCAACAACACCGTTAATAACAGCTGCTCTGAAGTGACTGTGACTTGAAGAGAAAAATGTGCGCTGTGCAGAGGCGCTGTTGCACTCACAGCTAATTGTGTTTATTCATTTTAATATGCTCCGAGTGCTAAATCAGTGCTCTTCCAGCGACACAAGGTGCAATTAGTCTGGCTGTGAAAACAGGAGGCAGTGTGTCTTTTAAAGTGTCCCCTCCTCTTTGATTTGTGGATTGGCCATCCGCTGTCATTCACATTTATTTTATTGCCAAATATCCAGGCTGGGGAAACACTCAATGAAAGCAACATGTAACAACTTAATAGCATGAAAGCCATTGTGCATGCAATTGAAAGATCATCCAAATTAAAGCAATAATATGTACAGTAAGAAGTAAACTCTGTCTCTCTGGATGTAGCAGTTATGCTTTAGATATGAGGCTCCTCTGCATTACTATTGTAAGCAACAGCAAAACTATGAATGCTTTATGATTCTGTTACGTTATATAGTCTACTGTACTCAAGTTCATATACTTTTAATAATAGTAATAATAATTATTTATTTGCATTAGCATAATACATTAGCCAGCTGATGCTCAGAACTCTTAAACAGTAGCTGTTTTGTGGTGAACTGTTGTTGGGTTCCTATATTTCTAAGAACAACTTTTGGAAACAATAAGAAACAGGAGCAACCTTCTGGCATTGAACTGTAGCTTATATGAGTAGAAGAGTTTCTCTGATCATGAAAGTAATTATTACAGCCCTAAGTCTGAAACATCCCTTTGTGTCTGAGAGTCTGTAAACACATACAGTGTTGCTTTTACCAAACCAGAATGTAGACCAACAAAAAATAAACTTTTAAATGAAAACCCATTTAAAACTGCATAACGGCAAACTATTCATCTTTGTGCTTTTGCCATTTGTTTTGTTGTTTTGTTTCATGTTGAATGTTAACACAACCCCACAGGATCTTTCCCTGCTCCACCTTCTCTGCATTTGTTCAGTGCATGGGATAGCACATCCAGTGTTGCATTCTATGTGTTTTTGAATTTGGCTTTAGACCTTTGTCTGTGCAAACCTCTGCAAGCCGGAGTTACCTTCTCTGCCTTCCTGTGCAGAAATGTTTTTGTTTACCTTCACAATCTGTCTTTTTGCTTCAGAACACCACACATCTTATGCTGCGTCTGACTACTGTAAATTAGACAAAGCTAGCTGAGGAGAGAAGGTAGAGGTTTTTTGTAGTCTGTTTCAATGGGAAATGCATGTTACTAAACATCACATGCATTAGAGGGATCCCTCAAAGTCACTGGGGCCTCCCATTTTGAATGTGCACTCTGAATTTGGATAAAAATGTCAAAACTTTTACACCCGCGATAACACTATTTGTCAAGGCAGAAAGACAAGCAGTCAAAGAGGAAAACCAGAACATTGCAGTCACAACAATTTAAAATATCATCAAGGTTAAACTTCCGGAGGCTGGTGTGTCATTTTCACTCCATAGACCTACATTTTCACCCTGGCCATAGGGGCAGAAACATGAGACGTGTGGCAGGCAGAGGAATTATTGACCACTCACTCAGACACACCTGCTGGTTGCCTTGGGTCTAAAATTGGTAGCTCTGCCCTCAGCAGTCCTCGTTGGAGGTGAGAAATGGCTATGACCCTCTCGGCAGCACCCAAAAGTCATATTTACACACCAACTCTCCCGAATTCAGAAGGTCAGCGCTCCAAAACAAGCCAGCAATGGTTTTGGGCCCAGGTGATGCAGATAAGGAGCCAGATAAGACGAGGCTGTGATAAGGTGTGTGAACTCAGCAGGATTGATCCGTCGCTGTCTGAGTTAAATTCCACCTTGCATCTTGGCTGACTGTCAGGCTCCTCCAGTGTTTGCTCGTTCTTGGTTTTTCTTCTTCCCTATATCTCCCTCGCTCAGCTTTCTCCTACACCACACTTTCTCTACTTTATTGTTTGTTTTTTTTGCCTTTCTGTCCCTCTTTCCTTATGTTCTCTTTCTACCTAACTGTAAACTCATATAAAATGCTGGGGATGGACAGAAAATGTATCTTTTCTCCATCTCCTGTCTGTCTCCATCACTCTTGCAAACAAATCCAGATTGTTTGCAAATGTTTTTTTAGATATAAATTGTCTATTTTTTCCTGGAATGGACTGTATATATTGCATTTCTGCTATTGTATAAGTGTTTGGTTATATCTTAAATGTCTCTGTAGTGCATTTACAACTGAGTTTTATACATTTCCTGCTTTTTTTGCCCTTTTGCCCTCACCTCAGATGTGCCAGGTAGAAAGGGAGTCTTAATCAAAGTATTTGCAGTCGTCAAGTTATTGTGTACAAAAGTGAAGGTAGCCCCTCATACACATAAATACACTAATCCCTGCCAGACTATCTGGTAAAGCCTTGGGGAATACATCGACACACTGTCACCTCCCCAGCCTCCTGCCTGTTCCCTTGGCACCTCCAGGTTTTACAAAAATGATTCGCTCCAGCTCCTTCTGATGAAGTGACAGTAATCTGCTTTTGACGACGAGCAGGAGCAGACCTTCTGTTGATGCCTGCTACTCCCTCATTCACTCTAGTCTGCCTCCCTCAAGATATAACACACTTGAACAAACATAGTGCATAGTTTGTTGAAGCCTGAGAGGAAACTATACCAAACAGTGTTGTATTCACATAAACACCCATTCACTCTCCTTTCCCTCTGGCCCTGATCCATCCTCTTTATGGTTATGGAGTTAATGTGAACTGGTGTTTCATGGTGAGAAGTAATTAACACCCGGTCTGGGACAGGCATCAAATGGATGTGTCTGGTCCTGTCTCTCTGTTTGCGTCTCCTGATGCTTGCTGTTGGATTGTTCCTAAGTGTGATTACCAGCTGGCCTCCCCCAGATTGATGCACAGAGGTTCCCCTTGGGGTGTCTGCCTCCTCCTCTTTGCAAACTCGGTCTGGCAGGAAGGGCTGCCCTGCGCCCTGGCAGTTTGACCCCTGTGAGGTTTTAGACACGTGGGTAGTGGAGTGGGGGCTAAGGACCCCCATTCTTACGCCTGAAGGGTTTAAACAGGTTGCGGTTAGCTCATTTAAACGCTGCTCATGCAGGCCGTTAGACGGTCCACACCAGCCTGTTGCACCATCTGGATGAAGTGTGTATTTGTGAAGCGGGATGCGTTAAAGTGGAATAGTTTCCAAAAACATTTCAGTTAATGCATACACTATAATTTGAACCTGTTGGAGCCTTGTGAGGCGATAAACACTTTGCCAAAATTAAGTGCATGGCAGCCGACTGGTAATGAAGGTCACTTGTCTTGTCCCCTGCAACAGCCGATCTGTCCATCAGCAGTAGTGTGTCCTTTTTAAGTTTCCCTGAGCAACGTACTGAACCCTTTCATGCCCACTCACACTACTTACTGTCAGTTGAGTATTTATAAAAGCACCTATAATTAACATTGTGATTGGCTCTTTGTTAATTAGACAGTCTGATTTTAATGGTGGGATCCAGCAGCTAAAGAACACTGCCCCTTTTACATCATGGCCTGTGATTGGTCTACAATGTCAAGAACTGATTCATTTCTGATTCTGCTGCTTCCTCCCAACAAGTGGTACTTATGATACTGTTTGCTTGCAGTGCTGTGTTTAAAAGCAGCATGGAAGGTTTTCCAAATGTGGCAAATTCCACATTATTTACAGTTTTTATTTTTTCTGTTGCTATATGAAAACTTAATGTGACTTGGGCTTCAGAATCCTGTTCCAGCGTCTGTCCTGTGGAGATTATTAGTAAATAGTTACTATAAAGTAGAAGTACGTGGTAATATTTTCACAAATTATCATGGCAGTGTGACCTTCATAAAATCCTGGCTATGATACAAGTCACAGACACTGGTCCAATGACCAGCTTTGACTTATTCATGCTTTTCCCAAGTTTCTATTTCAGTTTGAAATGGTTATAAGAGAAGTGAGTGTTTTTGTGAGTGTATGTGTAAGTTGTTAATCCGATGGTGCTTATTGTGCGCACACAGAAAGCCCAGGGCAAGATGGGCTTTCCATTCAGATGATCCCCCACACCCACCCATCCATTTGCCCCCCAACCCACCATCCTGTCCTTTTGTTCCTGCCCTCTCCACACATGCACACCCTCACCCAAACATTAGGGACATCTGGTATTGGGGGCTTTGGGGGAAGAGAAAGGAGGAGAAGGGGAAGGGAGGACAAGAGTGTGGGGAGGTACACTTAGCTGCCCTTAGGGGTGGGAGGTGAGAGATGGGGGTCACAAAGAAACGTGTATGCAGGATAGTGAAGAAGGGAAGTGGGGTAGCTAAAGAGGAGTAGGCAGATAATTGATGGATGGAAGTAACTGTGTAATGCAAGCAAGGAAACATGTGCCTCTGGGAAGGAGAGAGATAGAGAGGGAGAAGGAGAGGGAGCCATTGAATAGGAGTAGAGAAAGGAGGGGGGGGAAGAGAGGAAAGAGAATAATGAAGAGAGGGAGTGTGCGAGAAATAGGAGGCTAGGGAGAAAGAGAGATGAGGAGAGAGTGAGGAAGGGTACAGAGAGGAAAGGAGACTGGGAGAGAGGGAGGGGGAAGCAAGGGAAGAGGAGGGGGAAAGGGAGGGGGCCTGCTGTTCTATTGCATTACTCAGCGCTAGCTGGGGTTAAGAAGGAGTAACTACCTGCTTGTCAGGCTGATTGTTCATCCCTATGCATCAGGGGATACACGTCCTGGTTTATGAGAGATGGCGCGGATTCACTATGTGAGCCACTTAACCACAGAAAATGGCTGCCTGTGCATCTCTGGGAATATAAGCAGCACTGTCAGGTTGGACTCTGAGTCGGTGATGGTTGATTTGTATGCAGATGATGTCATTATCTCCCTTATTACAAGATGCTTGTTGTCACACTGTTTTTAGGTATTATTCACATTATACCCTGTCTGTTTGCAGTCTGGCTCACTGAAATTATTTATTTTGTATTAATAATAACCCCACCACAACAAAACTCCTCCATCGAAAAAGCCCAATCATAAGGCCTCCTTAGTAATTACAACTCCAGCAGCCTGGGTGCCTTTTCAAACAGCACACTGCCTCATCTTTCAGTGAAATGGAAACAAAGCCTACGTACTCCAGTCTGGATACACAAATTACAGCGTACCAGTGGCGCGTAAAAGGGAAAGAAGACAGAGAGAAGGCACCAGAGGCAAAATGCACTTTCTCACTGTGCATCACAAGCTCCCAGACAGGGAAGAAAGGTTTGTCAAGCGCATCACGATGGAGAGAGTAAAACCTTTCCCAGCCCCTGGGAAGATAGAAGGTGACATTTGTATGTAAATGGAGACAGGCACTCTCCACTGTATTCCAGCTGACAGGAAACAGAGTGGGCAACCTGGCGTTTTCTTTTCTTTTTTGAGAAGTTGAAGATTTAGTTGTTTCTCTGACATTTGTTTTTTGGGAGGTGGATGAATGTAGAAAGGCTGCTTTACAATATGTGGTTGTGTGTCTTTAAGGAAATGGTCCTGTGCCTTTGTCACACACATACATGCATGCACGCACAAAACAAATTATGAGATTGACTCTAAAGAACCTTGACACTGCAACATTTAACTAAGACCCCAATCCACACACACCAGTAGATTTATTTTATCTAGGGTGTGTCATTCTGAAGTACTGACCAAAGCATCATTGGGTTATCAAGAGTGCTACCATGAGGTTGTTTGTTGCAGTCTGTCCTGTTTGGTTGGTCTAGGGTTTTCAGACTCTGAGATCAAGATAATTTAGGGCAGATGGAAGAAGAAGAAGAAGAAGAAGAAGAAGAAGAAGAAGAAGAAGAAGAAGAAGAAGAAGAAGAAGAAGAAGAAGAAGAAAAATAATCCAAGCAATTTAATAGGGCACTGCACCTGCAGTGGCTGGACCCCTAATTAACTCTTGAGTCTCAGTGTCAGAGAAGATAATCCTGATTTAAAAAGTGATGGAGGCTGGGGAAAGAATGACAACATAGCAATCAGAGAAACCAGCCACGGCTGGGGAGATTAGCACTACCAGAGGGTGGGGGGCTACCCCCTTGCTGCTGTCACCCTTTTGTTTATGGATCAAATCCATGGCAGAATAACGGTTTTGGAGATTTTATTTTTTCCATCTGTTTTTTGCTCTAGGGGGAAGATGTTTTTTGCCAGAGGTTTGTAGTGGTTTGTGACAGAAGAAAGCAAAGCAGCTGATTATGACCCATAGGATTACTCATTTTCAATGTTTAGATACAAGAAATAGACCACTTTTAAGTCTTGTAAGGTAAAAGGTACCTGACTTATTGCAACATTGTCATTTGATTTGTCTGTAGAGTTGTTCGGCTAGGTGGTCACTAGACAGTGGAACAGCTGATTTGGTGTCTTAGAGAAGTTTTCAGGAGTTGCATGTCAACAGGGTCATTATGAAGACTCATCAGCCCCCTGCTGTGAGAGAGTCACTGCTACCCAGTTAAATCTGCATTCCATGTTCCCGGAGTCGTCTGGGATATCCCAATTGGTATAAAGCATGTTTGACATTTTGACGACTGTCTTATAACTTGGTGGAACAAGCTAATTTGTCGCTCTCACCAATACTAAGAGAGAAATCCAATTAAACAACACTTAGTGAGCGTCTCGCCTTTCAGAGATTGTCTTGTAACCATACAGTCTCAGGTATCCATGCAATAGCAAGTTTTGTTCATCAGTAGCCACATGTCTCGGGGGAATGTCCTAGATGCTGAACCACTGTCTGCACATTCTAAGAGTGTTGTTTAAATCCCTCCAGTATGAAGTGTAAAATGTAAGCAGTCACTTGTTAGTTTATCTGGTGAATGGGGGAATTGGGCAAGCAGAATAGGAGTAAAGTAGATGGATTTTTTAAAGAGAAATAAATAAGGCTGTTATCAGAGTCTGTCTATTTGCTGCTGATACGGGGAGATAGTGTTGACACAGGGAAGCAGGGAGCCAGCGCTGCTCTGATTATGCTTGCAGCCTGATGCCACCAAGTGGGAACTAGAAGAGAAATGCACTTCAGAGGTAGGGAGATGTCATATATACCTAGATGAAGACAGCAGGAGCAGTGTCAGGAAGTAGAAAGAGAATCTTACTTGACAACACCAAACATAGCTGCAAAAGCAATAGATAATTCAATCAGAACTCATCATCCTAAGGTACAGTTTCTCAGAAAAAACAGGGAATCTGGTGGAGTTACAAGAACATATTGGAATGTTTGATCCCAGCGATGCCCAGTGAGTGTCCTTGAGCAAAAAGCACTATCTGCATTATTTGCATGCTCAAGTTATTGCAAGTAAAAGTATCAGCTACAAAGCTATAATTTGAACACAAAGCTAAAGACCTAAAGCCAGGCAAGGATGCTCCCTGTCCACTGCTGTGATTCAGTCTTTTAGCCAGTGGGATGGGTGGGGATGTGGATATAAATCCCCCCAAGGCAGCCCCTATGACATTTGTCATCTTACAGCCCCCAATCTGTAGTCTCAACAGGGTGGAGATATGTCTAAAAACATGGGCACAGAAGGGAAGACAAAAGCGGGTCTGGCATGGAAATGGAGGCTGCTATTCACAGCCCCCCATACTTGCCCTTGGGTTAGTGTAGTGGAAAACGAGGGGGAGACGGAGACAATGAAAGCAGAAAGGACAGTAAGAGAGTTGGAACAAGTGAGAGAGAGAGAGAAAAACAGTGAGAGAGAGAGAGAGAGGAGGAGAAGAACAGGCGGGAGGGAAATGGAGACTGCAGCTTAGAAACAGGAGGTAGATGGAGAGCAGAGGGTCTCCCATTTTCATGGAGATAAAGGAGCGCTAATGAATTTGAACCAGTGCCCTCAAGGGATATACCATAAGGGCAAAAATAGGAAGGAGCAGATTGGGGTTTAGTGACTTTTTAAACTACAGCCAAACCATCTTTTAGACACACAGGGGTGCTCCCAGTTCTGCAATCACTAAGATGGCCGTCGACCCGCTTGCCAACTGCTGCGGGTGAGGCCTGTGCCAGGGCTCGGAGAGGATTTGATGCCAGAGGAGATATGCCTAACTGGCCAGGCTAGAACTACTATTCCAGCCAACGAGATCATTTATCTGCCCATCTAACTCAGTTTTACTTACCTCATTTGCGCAGCATGGATTGTGCTGATTGCAGTGTAACAGTGTGAGGTATATTGTAGTAAAGTGTAGTCTGGACCTGAGTGACTCAGTGGTGCAAAATGGTACCAACATTGTCGGTTAAGGGATTTGTTTTCTTCTGTAGCATACTGTGTAAACTGTGGCACATAGACTCCCAGGGTCTCATTCTAAAAATGGATGTATTCATGGTAGTATAAAATGCTTTGGATAAGTGTGACAGATTTTAAATTGGATATGTGTGCAGTTCTCGCAAATAACCACATTAAATGATCAGTTTTGCTTTATACAATGATTGAGACCATAGTCAACCACAAAGCTAACATTTAGCAATGTTTTTGGAACACCAAGGACTCCGAGTGTGCCAGGAGCCTGCACCTACATACCTTATCTATCATTTTTACAACGTGTTGTTTTACAACACAGAGAGACCAACCATTGCCTGTGGCATCTACCCCCATGTGTAGGTAATGGTCTGGCCCCCAGGCTGTGAGCCTAGTCAGTTAATAATGAAGTAGGCCCCTCCATTGTAAATCACAGAGGGGTCTTGTTTGGCTGACGCCTTTGGGAGAATTGCATGGGAATGGCATGTGTTACGATGGGCAGCCTGGCTTTAGTGCAGGCAGACACTCAAAGAAAGAAAGAAGGCAGCTTTGTAGCCTACATGATCGATGGTGACCTTTGCCTCTGTTTGTGTCATATGGGATCTGAATATTAAAATGGAACTGAGGAGATGAGACATGATATTTTATGTCCAGTCAAAGGCAGTTTGTTAGGTTTTGTTCTTCTGATGTATTGGCATTTTCATCCAAAGTGAGGCATGGGTGAAAAACTTCATGTCCTCTTGCAGCTTTGCTCCCAAGACAGACTTTTGAACTTGGT
Organism: Maccullochella peelii; assembly: GCA_002120245.1. NCBI lineage: Eukaryota > Metazoa > Chordata > Actinopteri > Centrarchiformes > Percichthyidae > Maccullochella > Maccullochella peelii. The sequence continues at coordinate 32,756 of LKNJ01000471.1, read as the reverse complement.
AAGGCTGGTTGTTATCAAGTTATTAATTTTAGGCACTGACTTGCATTGAAATTGTCAGAAGAAAAAAAATGTATTCCTAGATCTCTAACACAAGCAAGCAAGACAACATATGCTTGGCCCTAGAGTTACTATGTATAATAGTGGTGTTGTAGGGAAGGAAATAAGTGCTGAGGAGAGAGGTTGGAAGGAGATTTTTTTCTGTATGCAATAAGCAGTGACTTTAACCTATTTGGATGAAATTTCAAGTGTAACCATTTAGCTAAAATGCCTCTTGCACACTGACCACCAACCTTAAGCCTCTCAGGCAGAGTGGAGTTGAACATAGTATGTTTGAAAAAAGGAGCCAAGAGGAACCTGGACTGTTCTTTGAAGTCAGCTATTTTCCTTCACTTCAAGTACGTCACTCACTTCAAAGCAGGAATTTCACACAAAATGTACTGATTTTTCCCCCCTTCTCTTCTTTGTGTAGAATTTACAGCACATAAAATGGGTCTGGGGAGTATCTGTAACCTAAGTTGACTCCGTCTATGTGTATGTGTGTGTTTTTGTGCCTCTGACATCTTGCAGGGCCTACATAGCTGTGTGTGTGATCTTGTTCATATACACATAAAGAGGTCTGCAGATGATGCTCGGTGGTGGTCCGAGGCTTTGCTTTTGTTAACGAGATGGAATCCAGTCACGTGTGGAGTCATGGCTTGATAGGTTTGACCCCTGTGGTTTATGGTTAAAGACAGAGATTTGAATGTGGTTGGTGAGTAAGACTCATTGCTAAAAAAGGTACCAAAGCCACCATATCTGCTTCAAATTCACATTCCGAGTCTGTGAAAACCAAATATGCACCAATTACAACACAACTTCCTATGTGCTAATGACTTTGATGTCAATGAGATTAAAGGCATGCATGGTGAAAAATGGCAGGCATACCATGGGAAATGAGCTTTTGCTTGTGTGCACTGAGTTCAGTCATGTTTGTACTGAGGGGTTTTAGTGGTTATTAGCCTGTTCAAGCACCTTTAATTTTTTCTGCCATGATTGTAATTGGAACCTCTACTTGATGCTTTCCACTTAAATAGCTGCAGCCAGCCCTGGCACACAAGCTTGTAAACAGATTAGGGTGTCCTCTCCACTAACTGAAACAGCGTTGGGTGTGTGTGTGTGTGTGTGTGCATGCTTGCACATATTGCACATACTCAACTGTCTGCATGTGTCTGTATTAGTTTGTGATTGTCACATAATTTGTAACAGCAACCGTCTGTGTATGTGAAGTTGTGTGTACAATTCACAGCTGCAACCGTGTGTGTGTGTGTTTCTGTGTGTTTGGCTGGGCAATGAGGTGCTTTCACTTTCCAAACATGAGTGGTGAACAATGGAGAATAGTGTCCCATTCATCTGTAGGGGTCAGAGAGTGGAGAACCAGTTTGGGGCAAGATATCCATCAGCTTCCTGCAATGTCTCACATGTGATTCCCCCACAGCCCATTCCCCCAGTTTTACCTACTGCCACCGAGCACACCCGGCTGCACACCCCCACACAAGTCTTATTCCGAAGGTGACTTTGTCCCCTAGTCCTCTTGGCTTCGATTTATCTGCTGGCCAAACAACACTGTAATTGACTCTCGAATAACAAACAGGAGGACACTTTGCCCTTCAACAGCCATGCAAGGTACAACACAATTTAAAACTTTTTGTTCATTTTTGACAATGCAGATTGGATCTGATGTGCTTAAGATGTTTTCAAGAGTTCAAATCCTTGCCCACCAGCATGCAATGTGCTCCAAAGTACCCCCCCTCACGAAGCCAATTTGCACTTTGGCTTTGAATAGCAGCCAAATACATGAGATATTTTTACCCAGAGTCCATGATCTCGCTTGATCTGAGTCGGAGTAGGTCGTTAACTGAGGCGATTGCATGCACTTGACCTGTTGGCGCGGGCGGCGTAGGCACACAACACTTGGTGCTGAGACATGAGGGAGGGAGGGAGAAGAATGCAGAGGTGTGTGTGTGTGTGTGTGCGTGTGTGTGTGTGTGTCTGCTTTACAAACAAAATATTTTTATACTAGGAATGAAGGAGAGAGAGATGGAGGCAGGGAGTAGGAGGAAGA
>LKNJ01000471.1:0-30645 GCA_002120245.1 Maccullochella peelii | reverse complement strand
GGGGGGTAGCTGCAAGGAGTCCTCTGAGACCAAGGCTGGCAGCCTTGTCAAGGAGAAGACTGGATAGGGAGGAAGAGATTGCATGAAAACAAAAGGTGAGGAAGCATGTGAGTGAGAAGAGAGAGAGAAAGCAAATTGACAAGGAGGAATTATTACAGTGATAGCGAGCAGTAAGCCAAGAAAAAACCCTGACTAACTGCTAGTCTGATGGACCTAATATTTTGACCTCATCGTTTGATGTGGGCCTCATCAGATTTTAATGATGCTCCACTTTGCCGGTGGGCAGTTGTGTACCACTCTCAGATTATCATGTCAGCGTACTGCAGGGTAGGGGAGCGAAGGCATTGGAAGGACATGGCCGGATACCCCACAAGATGTCGTTCCCCCTCTCAACACTCCCCTTTCCTTCCCCTTGTTATCCCGTCTCTTCCCCTCCCTCACCATTGAGGGATGAAACAATGTGAGTGAAAAGCTCTACAGCTGTAATCTTCCCTTATAGCCTATTCAATGACAAAGTCTTTCCCCCTCATTTCAGGCCTAATGTATTACATCCACCCATTTTTACTTCAGCACCCTCCTTACTGCTTACTGTGCCTCGATTGCAGTTGCTGCCTTTGGATGACCTCTGTGGTGAGTGAAAATGGGCTAAAGGCCACAGATAGAAATAGTATCAGCTGATAAAGGCGACAGGTGATCTGCAGTGCTATATGCAGTTGAGGCAAGATTTGATTTCTTCCTGCCAGCACCTGATTCAGAGGTTGCCTTTGGACTATTACGGGCCTGTTTGATTCTGTTTGAACTCTTCTCTCAAGTAAACATGGCAACATGGTGCAGTATCATTTGCCTTGTCAGGACATGTCTTTTATCAATTTCTGGGCTGATGTCATGCTGGGTTGTAGTGTTGTTGACACCAGGTGAATTATCTTCCCCTCTGCTTTCATCTTTTAGCAGCACCCGACTCATCACCTGGCACTGCGCAAGAAATCAGATGACACCTCTTGATGTTAACTTTGGTTTCTCCATTCCTGCCAGCAAATGTCAGCCCAGCTTTCATTTGACATGATATGCTGCCACCAAACTCCTTCTCCCCCTCTCTCTCCTCCCTCAAATTGGCCTGTGGTGGTTATCGGCAAATTAAGCATGATGGGTAATGTAGTTTGTAGATCTTCCTTTGTAGATCCATAATGGCACACTGGCAGTGACTGCCACCTGATATCTTGTCCCCACACATCAGCTCAGATTTCATAGTAGGCCACAGTTTTGACAAACGGACTTTACACCGTCGAACAAGTCAGTCCCTCAGAGAAGACCATTGATTGGATTAGCATCGCGACATTGCTGTTGATGTCTTTAGGAAGAAGATGGAACCCCTTTGAAGACGCCCAGTGCAAACAGCTGTTGACAATTTCAGGGTTGCTTGTGACAGGAATGTTGTTGTGCTATGGTGTGGCGGCATTTTCTGAAGCTAACCTTGCTATATTCACATCCTTGCCCCTTTCAACTTACCACATCTCAAAAGGCTTGTGGCGCTCCGCAGCATTGTATCATGGCATCCAAGAAGTGTCGCCCCCTTTGCCACTACAACCCTTCATGTGGCCATGTTATTATTTGGTTTTGGTACCCCAACTGTCACGTTGGGGCTCCAACCACTATCACATGGTCTTCAGATGTAGGTCTCGAAGCACACAGTTTTTCTGGGCTATAAGCCAGTGTGAGTCAAGACTGGATAATGGCAGTGACCAGACTGAAGCAAAATGTAGGAAGGTTTTTTGTTCTATTCAAAGCTGTGGGTGTCTAAATTTGGACACATTCAAATCCCACACAATGTAAAGCACTCTGTGCATAGTTGCTTCACAGCTGCATATAGGCTGACAGCTATTGCTATACTCAGTTCCCATGGGCTGTGGTATTATTCTGACATTGTGAAAGACTTCTGTCTCTATTTCTTTTATTTAGCTAGGAAGATTTGCAGAGGATACAGACTGTTTTTAAGCGCTCACATTTATCCAGTTCCACACATTGCCTCCTGGGAGCTGCTGAGTCACATCGGAATATGGTAAACAAAAAAGAAGAGTAACTCGGGACATTAACAGCAGACCGACTGAGAACTCTACTGGAACAGTTTGGGGTTGATTCTCCTGCTCAAAGGCATCTGAGCTGTAGTGGTGGTAGGGTCACGTTTACTGGAGTTTAGTGCTCCCCTCCTAAACTTACTTCACCTTATCCAAAACTACAGCTGTCAATTCCATTACATTTAGAGTAAAATATGCAAATTTTTGCATTAATGTAATGTGTTTGAAAAATAGCATATATGGACATATTATCACAGTTTAATTGCATCTAATGCAATGGGATACAATTCAGCTAAAATTGTCGTAGTAGCACAGTACTGGTACTAGTGCTTTGAGGCAAACAAGCAGGGAGTGGGTATGATGTGAATCAAGGCAGGCACTGCCAGGGAGAAACAAAGTTATAATTTTGGACCAAAAGGGCTTAAAGGGTCAGAGAGAGAAAACAGCTTTAATGTAGAGGCCTTTGTTGACTTTAATGCCATCTTATGTTCCTATAAAAATGTCAAAAAAATGTGTGGCGGGCTGGTGAATTCTTGTTTTGAGTTTTTATACCCTGGGGTCATAATGTTTTAATTTGGCTCCAGCCCCCCCGGTTGTGAAATTTCCGTGACCTGCTGCCGTGTAAACAAAACACATTTAGCATAATTGCACCTTTGGTGTAGGCCTCTCTTCAAGGCAAGGTATTGATTTTCTCTCTCTCTCTCTCTGTCTCTCTCCCACTCTGCTCTTTGTTTTTCTTCTCCTCAGCTTTATTTTCCCTTTTGCATTCCTTGACCAGAGTGCGCTCGCTCGCGCTCTCTCTCTCTCTCTCTCTCTCTCTCTCTCTCTCTCTCTCTCTCTCTCTCTCTCTCTCTCTCTCTCTCTCTCCATATCCCCTGCCCTCCCCATCACTAGTTCTCCCTTTCATGGATGGCACTCAAGTAGAAAGATGGTAACAAGAATGCAATTTGATTACATTAGCTAAAAATAATGTTTACCTTAATGACACTGAAAGCCCAGCTGCAAACCAGTCTATCTCTCGGTTTCATGTTGAAGTTGCACCTGCTGAATTAGTAGTGTACAGTACTGTTCAGGAAGCAAAAAGAAGATCATGCTAAAAAAACACTTGTAGCTGTGAGTTATCGTGCTGATTTGTTAAAGGACGCAATGGCAGCTCTGCAGCATGTGGGAGGAATCCTGCAGACGGCTTCCTCTTTGAAATTGGAGATGAGTGCAGTGGAGCTGTTTGGAGTCCTTCTGTTCCTGACACACACACAGACGCACATAGTTCACTTGCAAATGTTCATAGACTATACCCGTATACATTTGAAATATACAGTGTGTTTGTGAGGACATCCATGTTTTGAATTATCTGCGCAGCAATAAAACAGAAAGGAAAAAATACAAGTACAGAGTATACTTTTTCAACATGGATGCATTGGCTAAAATTCTAAAACGTATCCTCTATTTTTCAACCTGCTGTGTTCCGTCTTCACTAGCAGGTCTTGACTTGACTTGCTGTGCTTCTCATTCCCCCCCTCAGCTCACCGGCTGCTATCTCACCTCTTATCATTCCTAAATGATCATATAACTTCCCCCCTCTTTAATTAACAAGCAGCGGTGGAGTCCAGAACATCTCCGACGGTTTTACACTGATCAAAGAGCAGAGGCTCAGTGGCCATTACCATCCATGTCTCATCTCAAGTCTTTTTCCAGCTCTCATTTGATAGCTCTCACACCGTTTCTGTCTCTCTCTCCTCTGTTGTTTTATTCTTTCTTTGCACCAAATGTAGTGAAAACATTATCCAAACTTTTTCTGAATTGAAACAGAGTATCAAATATAAGAAAGGAAGGGATTTTGTTTAGGTGATAACTTTCACAATAACCTATTGTGGAAGTTAATGGAAAAGTCTGGGAATTTTACATCAGGGCCACAGTAAAACACCAAATTTTCACATTCAGCTTTAACTTCAGCTGAGAAACAGTGTTGCAGAGGGTCTTGGTGGAGGACCACAGGACAATTTTTTTTACTCTTTTCCTTTGATTTTCAAGGTTTGAAAGCGACTCATTCAATTCATTTTTCAGGACTGGAGGGAACGGTTACCTGTAGTGTGTATGTCCTCCTTTCTGATTTCCATAGCACACTCGTTTTTTGCTTACCTCTTCGATGTAAAGTGGACATTGAGTGGTGCCAGTGGAGATTGGATATTTGGTTGTAGTCTGTTCATGTAAATTGTCAGCTTCTCGTGAATTTTTTATTCAGAGAGATAGCGATTGAGGCAAAGAGAGAGGATGTTGGTGGATGTGAAATGGCTGTGTGCAGTGCCTGTGCTTGTGTTGGTCTTTCATGGTGTCAGCTGTGTCAATTTTCATCTTTCTCTCTCTGTTCCACTGTGAATTTTATGTTGAATTCAATCTGTCTTATTGGGAAAACATGCCAAAAAGATTTCCAAATATGTAAAACGATATGTAATGGTAGCCTCTTTGTCTCTGCACCTCACTCTTTCAGTCTTCTGCCAACTCAGCTATTTTATTAACATCAGTATAAAAAAAGTATTGACCAATTGCCAAAAGATATCAATACACCTATGATATCAATAGAAAATATTTAACTATTTTATTATTTTTGTCAATTGAAAAAATATTACTATGAGATCAGCATTTGTAAAACACAGAAATCTTTTCAGAAATCTTTAAATACGTAAAGCTAACTAAAATATCAGGTGTATTGAGCAGGTTATACAAAACAAAAACACCAGAAATTACCCCCTTTCCTTTTCTTCTTTTATCCACTGTGCATGTGTGCATCTTGGCTTCTGGTCTGGCTGCTATTCAAGACCTCCTGCCTGGATTAACCTCCAGACAATGTAACAGAGAGCCCCTTCTCTGGGCACACTTACACAGACACACACACATTCACAGACACACATGCACATGGCCAATTATCCCTAGCCTATTACAACAAATTATATGTACTGTCTGTGTCTAATGGCCCTTTTATACAAGGTGCGGGTCTGCTGAATGTTCAACCCACATTTCACCTATTCTTATTGGACTCCTGTCACGGGTTCATTTGTGGCCACGTTGCTACAGGTTCATTTGGGGCCAAATAGATAAAAGTTTTACTTCACGCGTTGACCCAATCATAATGACCACCAACATTTTGATGGACTGCTGTAAACACACTTTCTGACAGGCATACACAGACACACACACACGCACACACACAAAAGTCTATGTCTTGTGTAATGACTTGACAGTGGGATATTAACCCAGGTTTGTTGTATATGGTCTCACATAGTTTAGCCCATGCTGTGAAACATGGATTTTACACTGTCTCTTGATTGTTGTACACATTTTCATGTAAACAGCCTCTAGATGGCTGACCACAAGTCAGTCAAGTACTGTCTGTTATTCTCCCTTTGTTTGGACACTCTCTCACACCTCTGAATGTCAGCACACATGTAATGTAATGTCGCCAGGTGTATTGGCATACATAAGACATGCTTACAAGAACACATATGGATACACACTGTGCATACACGGTCTAATGAGTCCATGTACATATTCATTGTATCCTGTCGCTTATACTGTACCTTTCTATAAATACACTAATTTACACACAGCAGCTTGACATGTGTGTGCATGTAATACGTTTGTGTGTGTGTGTGTGTGTGTGTGTGTGTGTGTGTGTGTGTGTGTGTGTGTGTGTTTGAGAGACAGAGAAAGAGAGAGGCAGTCGAGAAGACATTGAGGGCCCCTCAAGTCTGGTGGAATGTAGAATGGGGGGGGATGGGCGAACGAGGTTTGGTCTGACAGAGAGAGAGAGAGAGAGAGAGAGAGAGAGAGAGAGTGAGAGAGACTTGGAGAGTGGGGTGTGGTTCTCCGAATTTGAGGACACACACACACACACACACACACACACACACACATACTCCACAGCCTACTATATTTTTACAGTATGAATAGGATCTCACAGATGTTAACTGTTTATATGGCCCTCATCAGCTCCGATTCAGCCCTCCCTCTGAGCAGCTGCACCAAGTGCGCGCGCGCGCACACACACACACACACACACGTATACTAACAGGCTGGAACTTGCTATTTTTAGTCACAGCCTTGGGTGAAGCTAAGAGTGCAAGCAACAGGCAGAATATAGTCTTTTCTTTAAAAAAAAAAACCCAACAAAACTAATTTGCAGTTTTCTCTGTTCATCTAACACCTTCCACTCCTTCCATCCAGCCTGACTGGATATATAATCTTCAGCCCGTAAGCTGAAGGGGTAAGCGGAAGGGGTTCCAAAATGAGGCCCAAGCCCTTCCTCACCTGCTTTGGATAATGCAGGCGGCAGAAAAAAACTTTCAAATCAGCATTCTTTTACACCACACACTCTTCAAAAATGTCTGACACTGACTTTTTACTGCCACTGTCTTATTCATTGTTCATCCTTAGTGGTTTCATCTTCAATTGTCAGTGACAGTAAAAGCACAGGATTCAATCTGGATATATTTTATATAATATCAGTGCCTTTGATGGAGGAGTTAGCCAATGTGTTAGTGCCCCTATAAAACAGTTGATGGTTTTCATGCCAAAAAAACCAGTGTGATGCTAAAAATCTCCATCGAATCAGAGGATAGTGACGATAAATGCCGTAATATCATGATATGCAAGCAGCTTTGCATGTTATTGCATCAATATGTTGGACTAGAAGTGGATGGTACTGCCTGGTTGTTATGTTTAAAAGATTAACATCATATAAGCAAATGACAGTTTGTCTGTTTTCTATGCATCCTTGAAGTGGGGTTATGCTAAATTATCAGTAATTCTGTCACAGGACTGAAATGTTGATATTCAAACCAACTGCAGCCTTTTGGTGTGATATCAAAATGCAGAGCAGAGGCAGTCACTAGTTGATAGTCATACTGTGATATCAGCTGTAGTGTAGAATAATCTTCAGATATATGAGAGAGGGATGGATGTGCTACTACTACGTCAGCAGACGTCACACTCAACAGTGATCCAAATCATCAAATCTAGTCACGAAATCAAGATCTGGAAAAAGTCTAGAATGAATAATGTGAAGGAATGTTGTCTCATGTTGCACAGCCTCTTACCGCACAGTGACCAAGACTTGAAACTTATCTAGAGAAACAAAGAATGTGGATCATTAAATGCTTGTGAATGGACATATTGCTAGTGTCATAGTATTTCCACGTCTGTCCAGTTATTCCGCTGAATGTCCAGAGCGCAGCAGCACTAAACTAATAAAGAAATGTGTGTTTTCAGTGTTTTGAATTTCAGTGAGGCTGGAATGCGTACCGACCGGGGGGGTTAGGTAAAATTGATTTTCGTTTGAGTAAAAGCAGATGCGTGAGAGCAAATGAACGGGTAAGGCACACACACACACACACACACACACACACACACACACACACCAGCAAGAATATGCCAGAACGTATGCACAATCACACACACTTACACTCACCCAGACTACTCACACACTCTCCTGTATTCAGGAGGAAGGTTAATTGAAGGTTATAACTGGGGAGCTGAAGATGAGAGGCTTTCAGCGGTAACGTGTGTGTGTGTGTGTTTTTTTCACCCACTTTGCTTTCCCTGACCTCCCCCCTCCCCATTTCTTCTCTCTTTTTCTCTCTCTCTCTCTGTCCTCATCCGAAGCCCAGTTAAAATGTGCAGCCATGCAGATACCTACAATCTCATTAATTCAACCCATCGGCTATACTGCAGTGCTAGCTCTCTCCTCCCATATGCAAACACTTCCTCTAAAAGGTTAATATAATCTGCCACTACTGAGGTTAACTATCTGTGGATACACTCTAAGAAATGATGTGTCAACACATCTCTGCCTTGTATTTTTTCTCTTCGTGAATCTATTAATCTATATACAGTTTAAAAAGTATTCTACATAATGTTCTTGCTTGGTATTTAAAACAGAGATGATGACATTACTTAAAACTTTGGCATTTCACTAATAAAAGTCTCCAAGTAAGAAATGTTTTAATAAGAAAAGTTTGTAAAGTTCTTTGAAAGAAAAAATAAAGTAGATGCATAGACAACATTATAGGAAAAGGAAATTATGTCAAAAAATAAACAATTAATAGCCTTAATATGTAGTCAATTTTTTTTATCAAAACCCTGAAATATTTGATATACAAATGATCAAAAACTGGAATGGTTGTGTGATTTTCAGTTGGCTACCTTTGTGTCAAAAACATGGAAAAGAAGGTAAGACGGACCAAATGCCACTAATGAATTTATAGTGAATTCCATTCTGTAAAAATGTGCCTAATTTTTGTGAGAAACTAATCATATTTCTCTATTTCGGTGGTCTAGCTGGTAGCGCAACTCCCTCAAATGGACGACCCAAGTTCAAACTTGTTGAATCTGGGAGCAAGGGGAAAAAACTGTTGTTTAACTTCCTCCCTGCCAAAGTGAATTTAAGCAATTTGTTGATTCCCTATGAGCTCCAGTGGAGCTGCTCTGCAGCTGACCTTGACCTCTGACCTCCCTGTGGAGTGGAAAAGGGATACTTTCCTAGAAGCTTTAAAATATGATAACTATCTCATTATTCAATCTTCTGTACATACACATTGACTTCCTGTTGGCAGGAGTGGCAATCTTTCCGGGGACAATGTACTTATGTCAAAACATGGCAGTCATTCATTTTCCAACTCTGGCTTAGTGTCGAGTTAACTGTTGGTGTGTCAGTATAGAGATAATGGATACAGCCTGTAAGCACTGGCGAGTTGTTTGCAGTGATTATTAAATGATTGGTATGTGGCGGAGACCTGTGTCGTTGAGGATAAAGCCCTTTCCTCTGTGTCGAGGATTGGCTTTACGTGATAGGAGGCTTTGATGACTGTGTGTGTGTCTGCTAATCTGCGTGTGTATGTGCATAAAAGCACTTTGTATTCATGTGGTTTTTTTTTTCTTTGTGTTGATCCATATATGTGTGTGTGCATGTGAGTGACACTTGTGCACAGTAGCTCTTTGTATCAGTGTGTATTAGTCTTTGTGTGCATCCATGCGTCTGTGCGTGCGTGCGCCCTTCTATCGTCACCCTCTCAGAGTCTCTCTCCCACACACACTCATTAAAATGTCATCCTAAGCAGGGCCATCTATTCTGTCTGTGGAATGCAGTAGGCTGGGAGGGAGTAAGGCAGCAGCCATATTGAGTTCCTGGAAAAATGGAGGGGCTGTGAGGGTACAAGGCATAATGCACCTTTTTGTGAATGTGTGTGTGGGTGTGTGTGTTTGTATTCCCTTTTATTGAGTGGATATTTTCTAAAAGGCCTGTGGAGTTTCAATATACCCACACAGAACTAAATCAATAGTTTATAGTAATCTATAATGAACTGTAGTGATAAAATGTTTAATTGACAGTTAATTGAAGCTTTGCAGCTCTTCTATGTTTTATATGACTGTGAAATGAATTTGTTTGGGTGTTGAACTGTAGCTACGCTGTAGGCTACACCGTTGCTGACGTGTATCACCTAAAAAGAAGTAGCTACACCTGGGAGCTTGGGGTACTAATGGAGATACTGTGCTGAGACTGAAAGAACTGTTATTGGTCAGCTTGGGCTGTTGTGTTTTCTCCTACAAGTTTCTGATGCCAGGGAAGATTGCTGATAGTGAAGACAACATTAGGCAAGTTGAATAAAGTCTGTTATTTGCTCTTTTTCTGTAACACACTCTAGAAAGAAATTTCCACTCCAAAGCTTCTTTTCTCTATCACAGTGGATAAATGTACATACACACCATAGAAAAAGTCGCCCTATACAATAAAGTAAGAACGTAAAAACAATTACTATGGGGAATATAATTAAAGCTCGATGCGACCTGATCATGCATGATACACCCATCTAGTGTTGCAGTGGCGCTATCAACAGGTGAAAAAACAATAAAGATAAACAATATAGATATGTACAGCGAGTCTGCACTTAACCCCTTTTGTTAGTATAAACCCAGTTGTAGTCAGATAAAATATTTCAAGAGCTATCTATGAAGAGCTATCTTGGGCACTGGAAACTTGTGATGAACATTTTTTTAAACAATTTTTTTCACATTTTATACACTAAAAGATTAATTGATTAAATGAAAAAAATAACAGATTAATTGATAATTTAGAAAAAAAATTGTTGCAGCTCTAATATTCCCATTAAACAACATATATAACCCTAGAATATCTTACTGCTTTGTATTATCACAGGATAACAATACATTTTAAATCGGACAGATAGGAGATAAAAACTGCAAGCTAGAAAAAGGTTGCTACAGATTCAGTATTGAATACCACGGAAACACACTTGTACGATTATTAGAATACTATTGTGAAACCATAGCAGATAAGAAATACCTAACAATAGTTACAGCTGCTGCAAACTCTACTCAGTACAATAAGATTAGTATAGGAACTTCACATCACATCTTACCTCCCTCTTGTTGCCTCTCCCTCACTGTGTCTTTATAACGCTACTTCCCATTTTCCCCAAACCCCTCCATTTCCATGGTAAACAGACAGATGAATAATTTAATCACGATCGATTCGTTTATTTCCAGCTCAAATGTCAGGGTGTCATTTGATCACTCCCCACCCCTTCGCACACCACCCTACCCACCTTCCCACCTCCTCATTACTCTGTGGTGCCAAACAACAGGCTTTCCTCCCTTTAATGATGATGAGGAGGAGGATGCCTCCCCTTCACTGAAATGTGTTTATTGAAGGAATCGCTGTTTGGTTTTAGCACTGATCTGTCTGTTTCACGTTTGCTGTCTGAGTGTGTGTCTTTGTTCCTGTGGTGCGTGTTTTGCCCAAACTAAATTTGATTGTGAAGTTTGTGTATGTGTGGGTTTTTTTACCTAGCCTAAAAGATACGACTGTTTAGTGTGTCTGTTCTGACCCTGGCACTGTTAACATTACCGTGTGAAGACCAGTCACCATGTTGTTATTTTCTACTCTTCCTCTGCTCAAAGGAAGCAGGCAGACGGGGTGGACGGAGGGAAAGAAGTAGAACAAACAAGAAAGAAAAGCAGGCAGATGAGTGATGTTGAGATGAGAAGAAGGGGAGAGAAAGATAAGGGTGGAAAGCAGCATGGGACGTTTGGAAAAACTAAAGAAAACAAGTGATTGTCAAAGGAATTAAAGGAGGACATGCAGAGCAGGAGAGGAGACTGAATGAAACATTTATAGAAAAAACAGAGTGTAAACACGAAACAGAAAAGCCTGAGGTCTACTTGCTGCATCAAACAAAACAACATGTTTGTGGAGAAAATCAAGCACATTACCGCCAGTGCCTGATTAAGCTATGAATAAAATATAATTTATTTAAAATATCACATGATGATTGGTTGCTTTCCTACTTGCTTTGTGGTAAAGAGTCTCTGCTGCAGCAAGTATATTCACACACTTTTTGGTTTGATTTTTAGCTAAATAATATTTGTTGAAGGCCACATTAAGGTACCAGAAAACTACAGCAACGGACAGATAAAGAAACCTGACTACTCTTTTTGCAGATATTAGTTAGGTGGAGTATATTTTGCTATATTTTGTTGTCTTTACATTTAACGCTTTGCGATTCAAAGCTGCAGCAAGTATTCTCATATACACTTATTTGTTTGGTTCGATTTTGAGCAAGTTAATATCTGTTGAGGACAACCTTATGGGACAACAGAACTACAGCAACACACCAGATTACTCTTTTCACCAGGTATTAATAAATGCATTACTTCCTGTGCACCAGAATATGTCCACCAGGAAAGAGTTACCAGACAGCAAGAGTATTGCAAATGTGAGATGCTTTCATGAAGTGGATATGGTCAGTTTGTGAGAGTAGCAAAACACAGATTCATTCATTTGCAAACGTGGCTGCTTATTACTTTGAAGCTAAATACTAGATAATACTAAATGGTAAATGACCAGGATTGGCAGCAATGCAGAGATCTCCAAACATGGAGAGAAAGAGTGAGAGTGGAGTTAGAGTGAAAGAGAGCGTGGTGAAAACAAATGACAATGAGTGATGGAAAGAAGATAATACGTTAATGAAAAAGAGGGGAGAGAGAAAGTAGTAGTTTGTGTGTGTGTGTGTGTGTGTGTGTGTGTGTTGGGAGGGCACAAAAGCCCCTGTGTTATCTGCTGAGGATGATGAAGGAAGAGGGGGCAGCTGGTTCACATTTCCATGGTGCAGGGAGATGGCAGCCAGCTGCATTACAGCTCTGAAGTAGCCTGGCCCACACACACACACACAGCAGCAGTAACACATACTATAAAATTAATCAGTATTCTATTACCCTTTCATCCCTCATTTCAGCCCTGTATTTGCTGGCATGATAGCAGGAAAGCCTCTGAGGTAATTTAGAGACAATGACACAAAATGAGCGGCTGGAGAGTCAACAATACAACGCCCAAAACCCACCCGGGCCCACAGCACGCTTGTATATGTTTAAGACCGTGGCTTAAAATAACGTGCCAATATTTTAACATGGTTGATGATAACATATACTGTATATAGAAATGTAAACATTTTATATGACTTTATAAAGGAATTTGTCTAATCAAAAAAATAATATAACATTAACTAGCCTACATTATGCAGCCCCAAACTTTTGACTGTGCCAACTGTCTGCATTACATACGCATTGACTACAAAGGTAAACTGGATGCTTGTTTCATGCACTCTATGTATGTATTGTATTCCCCATCCCTGGTCCTATTCTTGATAAGTGGTATGAATAGAATTATGTGCAGGACTGCAGCTGTCCACGCCCGTCCTGGAGTATGATCAAGGCTTAAGAAAAAGAAAATGAGTGTGAGAGAGGGCGAGCAAAAGCTAAGGAGACAGACAAGCAGGGGTGGATAACAAAATAAGTGTTGATCATGTCTTACTCCAAGATAATGATGATGATGTTTTTCATTGTTATTATCTCATCCTCTTGAGGGTGCCAAAATATGTGAAAATGGGTGTTTTTGTTGCTAGTTTCATCCAACTAAAGCCAATTAAGACTTTTAAAAGCACAGTGCATAACTTTGTTAATGAAATGATAGCATCTGGTAGGATCCTCCTTATTTTAGAGATACTAAACAATACAGTTCGGGAAGTTATTTCACACAAATAAATTATGTTTAGATTTTTGCAACAAAATGTCTCAGTTGGTGAATGCTTCGTGCCCCAGATATCCAATCTGGGCATGAATTGAGTGTATGGCGAGTGTGTGTGGGTGAGTGTGTGTTTGTCACTAACAAGGTCCCATGAGGCTGCCTCAGTCACCTGGGCATTGCAGCATAGCTCGTAGCCAGGTCGACTCATGAATGAACCCTGAGCAACAACAGCAACATACAACATTTTCCACCAGAGTGACTGTGTGTGTGCGTGTGTTTGTGTGTGCAAGGGATAAGTGGATAGGTAGTATGCACTCAGGCACATTGGATAATCAAGAGAATACACACATTTGTGCATGTGTGGCTATTCACATTAGTGCATGTGATAGTAAAAGCCATGCTCATGCACACTTACACACACACACAGACAACACACAGACAACACACACACACACAGACAACACACACTCATACACACAGAGTCTCTAGAGAGGACAGAGGAGGGGTGGTTTGACCAGATGGAGCAGCCTGCTTCTTGCTGAGCGAGCTTGACGACAGCCGAACAGCTTGAGGTGTACCAGAGTGGCAGGCCCCAAACACACACGCACAGTCACATATCATACACACATACAGTATATTCTACATACAAATACATTGACACACTGCCTCACACTCTGTGTTTCTGTAGACTTGACACACATAAACATAAAGTCACACACACTGACAGTCATGCTCACACAAACACATGTGCACTCATTTAGACATGCTCATAGAGAACAGACACACTCAAACTTAAGTATACACACAATACACACTCCATTTCCTCAAGACAAGGCCTTGAGGCAGGCCCTATTTGCGTATAATCAAGAGCTATAGTGTCACTTGTAGTAATGACTTATTGGCTCACTCTCTGTCTAGCCAGGTGCCTAAAAACGTATTGTTTCTTATGATAGCAACTTCCTTCCCTCTCCCACTCTCCCCCTCTTCATTTTCACCTCTTCTTCCTCCTTCCCCCGTCTCCCTCCATTTCTCCCTTGCTACGAATCGTGACTCTCCACTCAGCCTATTCCCTTTGCTGTGATTAGGGGCTTTGGATTCCAGCCTGCATGCATTTCAAGGCCCGGAGGCTTTGGAAAAACCAGCCATCTTTTCCAATCCAATAAAGAATGGCGAGTGAGGGCGATCCAAATATGCGAAGCGAGCAAGCGAACGAGTTGTACACAACTCTTATGGTGAACAACCAAAACAAAAAGAAACATAAAAAGCAAGGGAAAAAATGGGCCTCCTGGTTGAATGAAAGCCAACGCTTTGCCTGGTGCCAAGAAGATGAGCAGCTTGGTGGTATGGCAGTCTGGCATGGATGTCATCTTTTTATGCTCCTTCTCAATTTATGTTCGCTCAGTCACTCTTTTCCCACGATTAACTGCCCTTGTGTTTGTGTCATTGGAACTTCTTAATATTTCCCCACTGTGTTTTTAAATCTACCTCCCTGATGTTTTGATGTTGGGCTGTCGATAAGCATTTAGAGGCAAGTTTGTTGCAAAGCGTCCATCATGTATGTCAGAAAAGTGTGCATTTTTTCATTCCACCTCTTACCCAACACTGCATCAACTGATTTTACTGTGTTTCTGACCCTGATTGAAGGAGCAAAAGTTGTGTTAAACAAGTTCAAGCTCATTTCTCTACATAATATTTCATTACAAGCATGTTTTGAAAGGCTGAACAGATGCAGAAAAAAGTGGCTAGGTCTAACTAATGCAGGACAAAATGATGCTTATAGTAGTAACCAGGACAAAGAATAGCATGTAGACATGAGTTTCTAACTTCTAATCTTATCCTTGGTCATTTGGTGCTTGAACTAGGATTAAATTAGGACCCATTCAGAAACTGACCAGTGGTCATTTCTGAAGCCTGCTGCCTCCTGTCAGACAGAATTAGTAGAAAAGTAAAAAGAAGTAAAAAAGAAAGTCAGGAGGAAACAGGAAGAGTAATGTTACTAATTATGAAAGTAATGCCTTTCCACACTTTCTGCATAAAATGACCATAAAGGAGGATACTTGGCCTGTGATGATGATGATTCCTTGGCAAAGACACACCACTGAAAATGGCTACTGGGTGTGCTCATAAATGACAGAACAATGGAAGAAATAATTTTGTGTCTTCTCTTGGGAGCCAGCGCTGGCTTGGCATCTTCCACAGTTTTGTGTTTACCTCCTGGTAGCTCCTCAGGGGAGAATCGCAGCCTTGGGAGATCTGGCCTCAAAAGAGACCTAAGAATGTAATGGGCGACAACAGTGGCCAAAACCAAGAGAAGAAGTCCAAGTCAAAACCCTATCAGACAAGTCCAAAACAATAGAAAATCTGTCTCGAGACTTGACATGAAACTGAGACCAAGCTTGAGCCTGGTTATTCATTACATTGAAAAAACATGGTAATCCTTAACTGGATTACAATAGTAAAACATCTTTAGTGCAGTTTAGGGGCTTCTTCCATCCCACGAGTCATGGGCCAATATTCTGTTGGTTGTCTCTGGTTGACGTAGTGTAAATCACTGAATCTGAAAGGTTTCTGGTTTAAGGAATTACAGTACCCACCATCACTACCAGAGTGCTCTTGAGCGAGGTGCTCTATGCCCAAACTGCTGCATGAAGCACTGACTCTGAGCTCTCAAGTCTTCCCTCTCTCATGGTCTCTCTCCCTCTGAGTATTCAATGTTCTTCAGAGCACTGTGGCTGGCAGTTGCTCCACAGTCTTGTCTGGGGGCAATATGATACATTCATCATTCTACATTAAGTCTATAGCCCCCCATCTCAGACCCCACCACCTCCAGCCCATCCCTCCCATGTCTTCGTCATCGGCCTGTCAGACTCATCCGTTGATCAGTCTCATTTGCTCTGGATGTAGTTTCGCCTGGTGTCTCTTGTGTGTGTGTGTGATTGTGTTTGAAGGAGCGGGGGTGTGGTCTCCCCTCTCACTCATGTGCTTTCTCTCTTTGTGATTATGAACGTAAACAAGCGACCTCTCTTCTTTTTTGTCTCCCTTCCTCTTTTTCCAACTTCTCCAGCCACCTCCACTTTACATATGTGTACATATGTGCATGTGTCCATGTGTACATATATGTGTGTGTGGGGCTCCTTGGCTGGGTAAGCATGTCACATTCCTTTTAAGGTATTATAGTAGGAGAGTAGAGCTATCTCTCCCCCTCTCTTTTGTTCCCTCTTTCCCCTTCACTCCATGCATCATGAAATACAGCATAATAATACACAGCATGGGTGTGCAAAGTGGTAAAATGACAAAGACATAGAGGAAATAAAAGACAGAGAAAGAAAGGGGTCTTTATGCATTAGTTGCAGGACTTAAAAGCCCCCCCACCCACTCTTCCAACACTTAAAATCAGCGTGGGTACTGCAGACAGAAAAACAAATAAACCCAGTACCCCACCCCTACCCCATCACTGCTGTGTCAGTTGCTGTTTTGAATATTGTAGAATAAATTTGCTTTTGTGTTCTGCAGTCTCCTAAAAAATATGACATTTTATATGCATACACCATAGCATGAGTGTGACTCATACACACACATATAAGGTGTACAAAAACACATGCACAGTTAAATCAGGCAGGGATGGATGGCTATAGCTAGTGGTACCCTGCTATGAAGGAATTTGTGGTGTAAAAAAGAGGATTTAAAGAGGTTTAGCAGCTGTCTGACCCCTCACCCTTGACCTCAACACCTCCCCACCACCCTCCTCAGCTCCCATCCCTCCCTGGGCCCTCTGAAATTCATTCTGAAGTCAACGGCACACAAAGTGACAGGGGTCAGAGGCGGGGTGCTCAAAGGCGTAATTACTGACTTTGTACAGACACTAAAGTGAATGTGTGTGTGACAGAGAATCATTGCACACACATCTGAGAAGCCATGCATGTGTGGCCACTGTATGCACCTCTTCACACACACACTTAGTACCTCTTGTACTAAGTGTGTGTGTGAGCAGGTTTTGTGGAAACTCCATTGTGTCTTCGTCGCCTTTCTCCTGGCATTTGCCCACGTGCACGTCCGTCGTCCACACTAACCTTCTGTCTGCCGCACAAACAAACTCTCTATTCTGGTGGGTGGGAGGAAACTAAAGCAGTTCACAACACTGGCTCTGTGTTTCTATAATTTATTGTGAAATAATACATTAATATGGATCATGCCACATTATTCCCTCCCACCCCCACCCCACCCACCCATACAACATCTGCCAACTACTGTCGAAATGCTCAACAGGTCACATGAGGCGGCTTGAGCCTCAATGTTCGTCCAAAGGACACGGGACTTTTCACATTCAGCTGTCTGATGCTTATCTAGAAACACTAGGGGGATTTTTGCGGGAAATTTTTCAGTCCTGGGCTTCCAAAAATACATTACTGATATTGTCTGAATATGTAGTTCTCCTTGGTCTATTATTTCAGTTCACAATTAATTTGAAATCAAGATATTTGAATTATAAATAACCTCACAAGGTAAGCTACTGTGTGCTGATGTGGCAGTCCATGGTGACCTGCTTTTTCTTTTTAGCATGGTGAAGACTTTACCACTGCCATATTGGGATTATAATTTCTGTTTAGGTTGTGTTGGATGTGTTTATTGATATCTGCTTTACTTGTCTTTGTTATTTTGAGTGAAGTCAATCTTTGTGTTTTCTTTCTTCTTTTCTTTGATTGTCTGGTTTGCTGTACCGCTCTATATTGGAAAGCAGGGCTTGTGTTTTAAGTAGAATGTCCCGAGTCAAAGTGTCACATTTGCTGCTGTCTTTTTCTTTGGGCATTTTTAAAGTGGTTGTAAAAAACAGTTGTCTTTCCTAGGCTTTCAGTGATAGTGCTGGTGGTGGGACTGTGATGGTTGGACTGACAGGTAGAAAGACAGAGTGTGGGTCAACCTCGCCATCTGTCTCTGCTTTTCACAATGCTGTGTGATTGACAGGGGTACAGACACTCCCCTAACCTCCAGCCCAAACAGGATCCAACCACAGCCTGCTGCACACTACTGTAACACTATGCTATGGTAGCATGTGTATTTTCTTTCTTGCACATTGAACTATATAATCAAATCCAGTTACTTTAATCAACCATAATGAAATGCAGCAATTTAATGTAATTTTGAAAATGATTGCAGAGACATACCAACTAAAGTATTATGTTTAAGCAACTAAATCCCAAGTGGCATCAATGGGATTACCTGTGGTATGTTGAGTGGTGTCCAATTTGGTGTCTTGTGTAGCCTATGTCTGCTGCAGTACCTGTTGGCATGATGGTGGTGGGAATGTAAATTTCTGGTGACGATCAATAATTTTCATGTTCTCTTCACTCCTTCTTTTAGTCAATAATCAGATAATAGCACAAACAATTGCAAATGGAAATACACTTTCCCTAATCACACATGGAAAAATTTTAATCTTAGAAACTCCGGCTACCACAGTGAGGTTAATAAATACTACTTAGCCAGCTGATGAGCTTTGGCCCAGTTTCAGAAGGATTAACTCCGTTTTCAATTAATTCTCTGAAAATAAGGAGCCTGAAAAAGATGACCACCCTTGATGAAGAGAGGGTTTGTTATCAACAGAGCCAATAGAGTTTGCCCCTTTGTGTTCGAGTATGTGTTCCTCTATCAGAGTATGTTTGTATGTGAATGGGAAAGTCTGTATTTGTTTGCATGTGTCTCTCTCTCTTTCTCTCTTTCCCACTCTTGAGACATACAGGATTAATCAGAAAGCTACGCGGACAAAAGGAGCCTTAGATATAAACTGAAAAGCAGCCTTGCTTCAACAAAGGTTGCAGCCTCATAATATATTTAACTGAATGATCACTGTCAAAGCAGGAGAGAATGACATTTTGAAACCTGTGTTTGAAAAGGCACAAAATGGACCTAATTTATTGGATGCTGCTGGCTGAGAGCCCTGTCTTGTTTTAAAAAAAAAAATATTTAAAAATGAACTGAAAAGACTTCTACTCATGTAGAATGTACTGAGATGATCGTAGTTCTCGGAGCATAACATGCAAGTTATCCATCATTAACTTGAACCTCTAGAGCAAACTATCAGGACCACAAATACTGTATGACCAGTCCCTACTATATAGTTGCACAGCACAAGATTATTTTTTAATAATCCAGGTTTTATTTGTGGCATTTGCAACAGTGTTCTTTGACCTTCATCATATTAAACAGAAAAAGATACACTCTTAGCTATCACATGCCCTTGATGGCTCTGTGGTTATTCTTGTCTAATCATCTGCAATGTTGCAAATACTACACTTCACTTAACTCTTTAATGACATTACATTCCTTTTTAGTACACGTATACATATTACAAGCACCTAGTTATTACACTGAGCTCTCTTTCTGTTTCAGAAAAAGATTCTTGAGGTTCGTTTTCTGTATAAAAAGATTTATCATTCAGATTTTAACTTTTTAAAGCAAAAGGCCAAAGATAGCTCCAGTTTCACTCAGTTGTGAATTTTGTTAACATGCCAACAGTCATTTTGTTGTGTGGGTGTCACATTTTTTTTGAAATGGTATGTATTTCATTTTGGAAATGAAACTTCTCAAACCACACAGCAAATGTTACACGGTTGAGCCCTGCCAATTACACAGAGGAGTTTTGGAGACATTTTCTAGACATGCTGGTCTGCCAGTCTTCTTCTCCCTCCTGCGCCTCCTCCTCGATCACTTAGATTAATCTCATTTCCCCCCATCCGCATCCTATTTCCAGAATGAATATGAAGCGTTTTTCCCCAACTGTCCAAGCCGCCCTTCAAAAACTTCTTTCCCCCTCCTGTGGCAATTTTTAAAGGGCATTCAAGTCTCTGGCCAGTTGGTGTGATGCTTGTCTGACTCTATTGGCAGAGGGCCAAAAACTGGTGTCACCCCTCCTTTTCCAGTTCTCCTAATCAACACAATCTCTCTTGCGCGCGCACACACACACACACACACACACATACATATATACACACTACATCCCCAACCAACTGCCCCTGTATTGTCAAGGACTGCCTCACACCCCCCGTCTCACCTCCCTTCTCCAGCTTCCAACTGTGACCTGTAATGTGTCCTATAATTAAATGCCTCCCTTATATACAGCATAATATGTAGAAGCCCTTCCCAGACTCGTCCAAGCTGAGGTGTTCACATCACAGACAGTGCCACCTGTAACCTTTGGCCTTTACGATCCTTGGCAGCCAGTGCGACAGACCAGGAGAGGCAGAAAATAAAAACAAGTGTTCCTCTTTGTGTGTGTGTGTGTGTGTGTGTGTGTGTGTGTGTGTCTGGTATGTGTGGATTTCGTCTGCCAGCTTGTGGCGTCACAGTATGGCGAGGTTACACAGGAGACAGATAGTGTGTCACCCCTCAGTGGTAAGCAAAATGGCTGTGCAATAAAGTCCGCATTTAGGAGGTCAGCTTGCCGCCGAAGCCTCCCAGCTGCCAATCCGTTCGCCCCCACTGCACGACCCCGATGCTTGCTGCTGTGCACTCAACCTCAACCGAGGTGGATTTCAGCTAAAAGCCTCACAGCCACGGGTGTTTATTGGAAGGACAGTGCAGCCTCATAATGTTCAGAGTAAACCCATTTCCTGCTGATCGAACTCAGGGCAACACCTGGAGAAAAACAAACGGTTGAAGATTCAATGGGCTTCTGGTAATTTGGTCTCGAATCTTTTTGTAAACCTCCAGTTCCTTTTGAAAGTAGTCAGACACAGCAGTCTATCATTTTTCCAAAAAGCCACGAAGGCTGCCTGAACATTGAGTAGACAAAATCACAAAACACTGATTCTGAGCTTCAAAAAGAACAATTTTGAGTCTTGGGCTGACTCATAACTTTCAGTCACCCATAGAATTCTATACTTGCCATGCCAACAATCATTTCACAAGAAAAGTTGGCAACTTCTAAGTGCAAAAAAAAATCTTCACATGATTTTCAGCAGTTCTTTGTAGCAAAATCTCTTTTAGATGGCAGAATGGAGCTGAAAAGGCTCGTAAGATCCCAGAGAAAGGTTATGGTGCTCCCAGGGGAATAACAGATGGCCAACACAAGGTATGTCTGAGGTGTCAAGCACCATTTTTGGGCCTGGGAGGTTGGGAACAGTTGAGGGCAAAGGCTCATGGGAAAGCTACTCCAAGGGGAGGTTGCCAGGGCAGGGCGTTCCGCAATATCTTAATGAGGTCACGGCGGTGCAGTTCTCCTTACCCATGCAAACAACCTTCGCTTTAGGCAAAAAAAGGGTGCTCATGCATTACCATAACAGAAAATATATTTCACATATAATATGCTATGGAGTTTATTCTGTAGGTACAAACATCTAAATATCAGTCCAGGTTGTATTCAGGGTGACACAGTGTCGTATGTTTGACATTATTGTCCTTGCGTGCATAAGACCAAAAATATGTGAGTTATATGAACTGGAGACTCTGAATTGCCCATAATTGCTAATATTACTGTTTTATATTTTAATATATTTAATAACTGAATGATTCTACCCTTCCCCTGGCTCTGATTTCTGTACTTAATATATCAGACATACAGGGTCATAGAAATAGTATATAACATTTGTTGATCTCTGATCTCTGCACACTTTACTACCTGTTGCATGATTATGTTGAGTGCAGTTTATTCTACTGTTGCATCTAATGTAAGTCAAAGCTAAATACTTAAAATGTTAATGTTACAGACAATATCTTTCAACACGTATAAATATGTTTTCCTTGCGTAAGCTCTTCTCCTTCCACTGGGGCCTCCCTACACATGGTGGTTAATGACAAGTGTTGTTGTTTCACCTTGTTTCAGATTCCTCAGACACGGATCTCTCAGGATGAGTGAATGGCAATGAAAGAGTGAAGCTGGGAGGTAGATACACAGTGGGGCATTTACATAATAGTCCTGCAGTTCCATGCAAATTCATGTGATTCCCTACCAAACATCTGCAATGCAAGCATAGTTTAGTATGCATGAGTTCGAGGGGGGAAGGGAAGGAGAGAGAGGAAATGAGGGAGAAGAGAGAGGGGGTTAGATGGAGAAAAAGAAAACAGAGATGGAGGATTTGAAGGACGACTAGCTTGATCAGGGGGATATATTTAGAAGCCA
Organism: Maccullochella peelii; assembly: GCA_002120245.1. NCBI lineage: Eukaryota > Metazoa > Chordata > Actinopteri > Centrarchiformes > Percichthyidae > Maccullochella > Maccullochella peelii. The sequence goes on along the minus strand of LKNJ01000471.1, from coordinate 8,363 downwards.
AACACACCTTCCTTCACGTACACATACACACATCCTCTCTCTCTCTTATACTGCCATATAGATAGCTTTTAGGTATAACGGGACAGTTTGCAGCGGGGTTGGGTAGCCAATATTCTGATGCAGAAAGCTTAAAAGGTGCAGTGAGTGAGGGAGAGAGATTGAGAGAGAGATGGGAGGGAAGCCTTACCAACGATACATGGAATCAATACTGTTAGGATTTCAGCATGGAGAAAAACAGATGGTTGCCATAGACTTGTTTTATAGCTGAGGTTGAGGTGTGTGTATGTGTGTGTCTGGGTATACCTCTTCTTCTTACAAAGATTAACAACTACACACAGATACAGAAACAAATAAATTTTATGCGTACACATGAATGAGCTCACACTAAATTATTACACACCAAATGCACACATAAAATCGAAAAAAGAAAAAAGAAATAGAGAAATATAAAATATCTAACTATATCTACATATTTATGGACACATACATAGACATACATGTCTCATACATGTATAAATAAATACTAATACGTGCACACAACACATATGTACAATATTGTACATACAGTACAGAGCCACAGATACACAGGCACAAACACTGACACACACATACAACACCTACAAATAACCTGGTCGTAACACACATTGATGCACTGAATGGACCTGCATCTTATATCTTTGTGTTGTTGGTATTCTGTAGGGTTTGAATCAATGAAACACAGTAAACTGGTTGAGGTAAAAGCCTGTAACTCGGGACTGACGCATAAAAACTTCATCTAAGGTGAAAGACTGCAGAGGGAGAGACAGCGTCTGAAGGCTAAACATAAACAGCAGCCAGCAGATAGCAGAGTTTAGAGAGGGCCATGAAAAGGGCAGTATTCGCCTGAAAATTTGTATTTCCCCATCATCCTACAACAGAAAACAGAACAATTGACTCTGGCTTATTTTCATGACAATCAGCCACTGCATCAGCCTTATTCTTCTTTCCTTTTAAATCAAAAATTGGTGATAAAGAGTGATTTCTTGTCACTCATGTGGATTGTATGTTAACCAAAACATTTTCAAGTCCACACAATATTGTCCAAGAAAATTCAATTTTTTTCCTTTTATGTGAAGTTCAGACTCTTTTTGCCACATATACCCTTTTTTGATCCATCTCCTTTGAACGGTTGTTGTTGCATTCTGTTACCACACCTAGTGTGGTAACAGAAAGCAACAACAACCGTGGCTCTGCATACTGTTTCAGAATGCTACTGTTTGTATCAGAGATGTGGGAACTTCAAACATGTACATAGACAATTACATGACATTACACAGCCAGACAATAACTACTGTTTTTGGAATGGTCAGTCAGAACACGCTGACACTCGTCTAGCAGTTAGCCAAAGCCGTCAGTCGGCTGTTGGTGCTTCTGGGTCAAAGATAAACCAAATTAAGCAATGCTAACAGGAATAAGCAAGCAGTCTACACTGAGTAAGTTTTGCAACAGCGAGTTTATATGTGGTCAGGGACATAATAATATGGATATTTCTATAGTTATCTAATGTTAGTTGATCAAAGTGGCTAGTGTAACATTAGTTTCTTAGGCTAATGGTAACGTTAGCCATTTAGCTGAGATGGATGTGCATTTTTCTTTTTGTCTGGAACATTCTCTGGTATATCTTTATCAGCCATTTTCTATGAGCTGTTAGCTTTGAGGTAACAAGTTGGTGGAACAGTATTCTGAGTTTTCTGATTCTGGAGACACCTTTGCACTTCTGGACATAAACATTCACATAGGTATTTTAGAGTAATTAAAACTCTATTTAGGTAAGTGATGCAGGTTAATCTAATTCTGAATAGGCTGTTTTGCTCTAACAACATTTAACAAATATTAAATAATCAAATGGTGTTGGTTTTTTAATATTATTAAAATGTGCAGTAGTTTAAGAGATAGTTTTCAGGTTTGTAACTTATTAATTAATGTGTTGGAAAATTGGATGGAAATTGTATTTTCTACAAATGAAAATCTGTACCCACCTATCCAGTGACATTTGGACGGATTTTTCTAAGCCAGTTTTCCACAACCTTCTCAGATTTCCTCCCAGGGTAGAGGGGCCAATACCCATCCCTGGGGAATTAACAACATCCCTACCAGTCTGCAGCGGGGAGTCACTGTAAACAGGGCCTGTCAGAGTCCTGAAGCCAAAAATGAGAGGTTGTTGATAGACACACTCTAGAAACCAAACAATGCATGAAAAATGTACTCCTGCGGAAAGTCCAACTTTTTTTTGGAACTAGACAAACACAGAAAATATTATTCTTTTTGAAGTTCTAGACATCAAACACAAACACTCATCATCAAGCCCAACCAAACTGAGGTCTTTTTAACTGTATGTGTGAAGTGAGCTTACGGTTCATCTCATAAAAGGGATTATTAATGTGGTCCTTCAGGTGATAAGTAGTTGTTTTTCTCCTCAAAAATACAACATCACATCTTTACAGTGTGTGTGTGAACTGTTTGTTACAGTGCAGTGTGTATGAGTAGATGGAAATAGATTGGTGTCTTGAAGTCACTGGTCTCATCTCTTCTGGAGAAATTTATGTATATACTTAGCTGTACCTTCATTCACTTTATAGGATTCTCTCCTTTATGTTTAATTTTTCCTGGCCCATTGTGGCATGTGTGTAGGTGTGCATGTCCGCACAATTTTATATCTATCTGCCCTGCTCTCATTTCATGCTTATGGCGCAAATTCCCATCTCCCCTTCCCTTCACTGCCTTTCTCAATCTCAGTAATCAAATGCATTAGTATCAATATTGCATGGGGAAACGAGCTGAATTTAAAGCTTGACCATGTCAAAGTGAGAGTCCCTGATAGCCAGTGACTGCCACCACTCAGTGGAAATTGTGCCGCCATTTTGACTGTAATTACAGAAGCCTGGTGACTGGTTAATGTCTGGAGTGATGGCCAGTTTTCACAGGGGAAAAAAGTTCCAGCTTCAAAATATATTCATTGCCCATCAGTGGGAATAACCTTAAATTTAATGAATAAGCTTTGTCACGGTAAGGTTGTCAGTTTGAAACAAAAAATGAACAGCACTTATTTCATTGCATTTTTTCACGTTTATTTGCTTAAAGCTGTTTTAAGTGTTGGATGTTAAATATTTTATTTCCACTAAAGGACAGAGAGACTTCTGATAATATTGGCTTATAAATTCTTATGACCTACATATTAGCAAATACTGCATGGGCATCCCATTATTGCACTCACCTTTTTAAATCTGGTTTGGTGGACTTCTAGGAAAAAATATGCTCAACTTGCTGTCACCATACAACTGATCTCCTTATGCTAATGTTAACCTCTGCAGCTGCCCTGGACACACTGGAGTTGTAACTTGACAGTCAGAATTTGAGAATGCTGATAATGATTCCCACCTATTACATAGGCCAATGGGTCACCAAAAGTTGTTTTGGTCAGTTTTTCTTTTGCTAGCGGTGGCAAGTGAGTAGGTAGTGCTTTTACTTTGCCAAAGCTCATCTTAAGAATAACAACCACTAACTATTGCTAATTATCTTGATTTCACTAAGAAATTACTAAGTTGTTGCAGTCATCGTAGTCACATTGAAATCCGCAAAACATGACCATTAGAAGTTTCCTCAGCTGCTTCCTATAATGTGGAAGCGGCTGAGGTAATGGCGAGGGTTTATCAATCGATTGACCTCTCTGCTAGCATTGCCAGAATGCTAAATACTCTCTGCCCATTTTCTAGAGGGAAAGAGGGAAGGAATGCTTTTAGCAAGAGTTGACAGGTTTTCCCATGGAGGTGCTAATAGCAGGAGAAACATACTGTGCTTTCCATATCATGTCTCCCTTTTGAGTGAAGAACTGCTAGCAACTTTTTGGAATCTCTGTTTAGAGCTGCATTTGCTGTAAAGGCTAAAATGCTTTGGTGAGGTTTTAGCTTCCCCAATCCCTCTGGGATTAATAAAGAATATGTATAGGAATATATGTATCTTTCTTTGTAAACTTCTCTATCTATTGTCTCTTCTATTCTATCTAAATGTTCTATTTACATTTCAGAAAAGAAGGCAGCATTGAGCTGCGTAGACAGTGTCTATTGTTAAACTGGAGCCCACACATGGCCTTAGGTTATGTTTGGCGAGGCCGTTCAACATCAGTAGCTGTTGTAATTGTGTTGTGAAGTTTGTAAAGCAACCAAAGGTGGAGATAGAAAGGCATGCCCTAAGGGGAGGGCCATAAATCATCACCTAGGCATCTTGTGAGAATAGATGGAGTAATTCCCTACAGGCATGGCGAGATTCCCTCTACCTACACCAATGTTTACAGTCAGAACAATAGGGGCATCATTCAGTAGTCCCCTAGACAATTTGATACTCCCCTATTCTCTCTGTTCATGTTTCTGTGTTTTCCTTAGTTCTCACCAATGACATCACCTGCCCTCCAGGCCAAGAAAAAAGAAAAGAAAAAAAACAAAACAAGCAAGGACACACGTCGGTCGTGTGTGTATAGTATTTTGTTGAAAGATGAGCTGAGCTTCTGAAACACACCCACTTCTTTCTGGCATGGTGTCGTCGCCACAAAAGACCTACTGTTGATCTCTCCCTTTGTGTTTTTGTAAGTGTGCATGTATCACGTGTTCTTGAATTTCTCTGTTTGAATTACCTATGTGAAAAAAAATTAGAAGCCAGTAGCTGTACATTGTATGTAGCCCGTTAAAGAGCCTGGTCTAGTAGCTGTGAAGGGTGGGGCACTGTCTGAGGTGCTTGGTTACACTGCAATTAGCTATGGTTTTCTGCCTCTCTCAAGGCCACAGTCACAAATGCATGTGTGTGTAACCCTAACCCCTAACTCTTTTTTTTTTTTTTTTAAGATTTGATTGAATAACATGCTATTATGAAAATGATTTTGTAAAAAATTATCTAAGTGAGGTAGTTTATATATTCTGGCTATATATCCCTCCATTCCAATGGTATAGTTGGCCTGTAAAGTTGTCTGTCACTTTGTCTTAGCCTATGTGCTTCTGATCATGATTGCATCTGAATTGTAACTGTCAGTCAGTTATGCTATTTTTGAAGTACATTCAGTTCACATTTCAGCCACTGACACTCTTGTCAAAAGCAACTTGCAGTGAGTTAGCAGGTAAGTGTTCAGGGAACTGTTTGAAAGTGGCTGTTTCATGGATCAAAACTGTAAACCTGTGTTGACAGAATATTACATTTAACCTCTAGGTTACCCAGGAAAAACAGTTGCTTTAGGGCATCCACAATAAACTGCACACTGTCTGCACAGTTTGTACTATATAGTACCTTGTTAACCACCCAGTGTGCAGGTAATTAATCTCACTTCTAGAGAGTCGCCCTCACCCCTCATGTAGGCTCAGCTGAGTAGTAGCATCCCTGGAGCTGGGAGGTGTTCAGTTTCTTGCACAAGGACACTCAAGCAGGACAGATGCTTGCTGACACAGGGGCTTGAACCTGCCCATAGTTCTTTGAAAATGGACAGTTTTGTGTTTTCGTGTTTACAGTCCTTGAGCAAAACCCTGCAACTTTTTAAAGCTTACATCTTGCTGTAAGATACTCTGGATAAGTCAGCTGAACGCCATACGTGTCAAAAACAAAACCCAAACAAAATAAAAGGAATTGACAAACGCATTACATTCCTGTCATGGATCTCTCACTTCTCTCTTTCTTTGTCTCTTTATTCACATCTTCTTAATTAAAGAGTATGTATAACCACTTGGTGGTGGGTCTGTGATGCACCAGTCATATCAATGAGAGAAACAGTGTGTATGTGCATGTGGTGGGAGGCGTCCCCAGTCCCTCTGTGTAGCTTGGGGGATTAATGGCAATTTGACTAAAACAAAGAGACGGTGCCTGGAATATCATTGGGTGCCTGTGTAATTACAAGGCAATGAGATAAGCAAATAACGACAAGATCAGGCGATTAGGAAAGGGAAAAAAAAGAAAGAAACAGTGATTCTCCTGCTAATGAGGGGTTTGAGAAGACGCTGGTTGCAAGATGGGGAGGTTACAGGGGTTTGTGACACTTTGCTTCCAGTAGTGATAATCAACACACTATTGCCTTCCTTCCATTTATGTGTCAGCAGCAGTGAGGGGTTGTGAAAAGTGCAGCAGAGTGGCCAAGTGTGTTTATCAAAAGTCACATGTTCTGTCGATGAACCATCACTGTTTCACTGCAAGTGGCTCTGGCTGTGAGCAATACAGTACATATAGTATGGAACCATTGTATTTAGGCATTTTTATACCATCCAGAACTGTTACTACAACAGTTAAACTATTATATGTTTCCGCACTGTCACAGTATGTTAATGCTAAGTAGTCATTTTCGTTATGTCTATTGTGTAATTTGATGTTGTGTCAACTGTAGAAAATGTGTTGTGTCTGTTATCTGATCCCAGATATGAATGTTTGAGCTATGGTTGTGGATCTGGGTGTGTGAAAAACAGTATGAAGGTAAACAAACCCTCCTTGCATGAATTAATTTTATAAGGAAAAATTTCTAATTTCTCCCATCTTTCTTCCTGCCTTTTTGTAGAGTGCCAAGCCGTCCTGCGTGAAGACCCCAACCTTCCCTGCGCAGTCGGGGCCTCGGCTCTCCAGCCAGGTCAAAGATTAGTCCCACCCCACCCCTCCCTGCCCCCCTTTCCCTACTGGAGCCAAGATGGCCACCAGCGGTGCCCCTCGCCTCTCCTTGCCACTCCTGCTGCCTGTCACCACGCTGCTGCTATCACTGCTGCTCACCGGCTCCCACGCCTTATGTAAGTATCAAGACACTATAGCCATACTACTGCTGATAACTTCTCAGCTTTCCTATGTAGTGCCCTTTAGAGGTTCATAATTCATATCTGATACACAGGTTAGAAACAGGGGATATTGCAGAAAGGTGGAGGATGGCAAGTTAACAAAGCTTTGGTGAACATTTCCTCTCTTGAGCCTTTTATAGAGATGCTTCAGCTGCTATTTGCTACTGTCCTTTTCAGTTTGCTTTTGGTGAGCGTGTAAAGGCATGTATTTTTATCTGTTGATATCTCATCTTGGAAAGGCTTTCTTCATCTCCAAAAGGTATGTTGTTTATAGACTGTCTCTGCTTCTGCATCAGCCAAAGAAAACATGAATTTCACGACAATGTCAAGAGCCAGGTTTGACTTGTAAGAGTAGGATCTACTTGTATTGTACTTAAGATGAGTGAGAATTTAGGGCCTCAGTGATTTTGCTCAAGGACATGTAGCTGTTTAAAGGCACAATCAGAAACCCAGACAATGTTAAATCATGGATATCTTGAAATATTTACCATTTAGACCTGACGCTTGTCTGTATACATCGTCCTCCATAACTTCCCATGTTAATAACAGAGGAACGTCAGTAGTCTCTACCACCCTGTCAACTCCTGCTTAGGATTTGTTCTGCACCATTTCCCCGTTAAGATGGGCTTAGAGCAGCATTAAGGAGACAAAACAAAGAGGAGGCTCTGTGGAGGAATAGAACAAGAGTGATGGCGAGGGTTTCATTGTTTGTAAATCCGGTGTGTGTGTGTGTGTGTGTGTGTGTGTGTGTGTGTGTGTGAGTGAGAGAGAGAGAGTGTGGGTGTGGGTTAGTGTGTTGGTGAGTATATATGTAAAAGAATGATATGTATGACGTGGTGAATGTGTGTGCGTCTGTAGATCATTGTGAGCATGTGTGTTGTAGTGTGTCAGTGACAAGTTTATGCTTGTTTGCATGCATCTGTGTGCTGACTGTACATACCTGCACTGCATGCAACATGTAAATGATGTGTGTGCAAATTTGCCTCACTGTTTTTGTCTATGTATTGTATGTGTTTAAGGAAAGGCAGGGCTATGACATTGTCTCATTTTGATTGGCTTTAATCTTATCGTCTCTGTGTCTCTCTCTGTACAACATTTTTGGGGAAAAATAAATGATTAACTAGTTCTAGTTTATATTTCTTCATATAGCTTATAGATAGCAAAACAAGTTTGTACCAAGGTGCTTTCCACAAGAGGAACAAGTATACATACACCTTATACACACACAAATTAGCAAAATGCAGGAAGGTATGAGCCATATTCAGGCGTAAACAAACTGCAAAACTAGATTAAGTCTGCAAAAACAAAATGAAATGAGGAAGGTCTAAACAAAGAGACAGAATCCATCAAAACTGTGAGAGAATAAGAACACGTCTTAAAATGTCTCTTTAAAATATCAACTGATTCAGACAAGTGATATTTCAGGCATACTGTTCCACAGTGTAGGTGTCACAACCGACATTTTGAGGAAGTTGAGAATCAGAATCAGAATCCGGTTTATTGCCAAGTAGGTTTTCACATACAAGGAATTTGCTT
>LKNJ01000470.1:162702-293090 GCA_002120245.1 Maccullochella peelii | reverse complement strand
CACACACACACACACACACACATTAAAAAAAAATAAATCACTGGAAAAAAAGAAATGGCTAAAGGAACATCAGTTACATCACATTAACACCACTACTAATCTATACTTCATGTGCAAACATTTGGCAGACTTTACTTATGTGCTGAGCTATGAAAAATAACATGAAACAAGTAACTCTACTGTAACATACAGAAGCAGCTCAGATTGATCTCGTAGTATACAAAAACATCTCTTGGGTTGCTGTTCTGTGCTTGTTCATATACAAAGAAAAGAAAACGTGATTGTTGGAATGCAATAATATTAATTTCAGCCCACTTGTTCTGGAGCCCAAATACTTTCAGATAGCAGCTCATCATGATAATAGCAATTCATTTTCCTCTGGTTTGTATATGATATCAGTAAACCTCCCAGAAGCAGCGGGGCAGCATGGGAAACAACAAATACTGATGATGTCACCACCACGTCACGTCCTGATAGGCACAAACACCGAGGAGGGGGCAGCATAGACCTGTTGGGTGAAACACAAAGTAATATTTTATATCTTAATATGTGACTCTAAGTGTCGATATGACTAAACTTTTCTGGGTCGAAGGTGTCACCTGTATCTCTTAACTGTGGTTACGCCTCATTTTCTATGGTCATCCCTGGGTTGCTGGCACCTGAACACACACACAGGTGGAGTAAAATACATCATTTAAGTCATTAGAAATCAGTTTTAACTCTTAATAATTTGTTTTCATGGAGTTATAATGGCAGAAACTTATTATAAAGAGCATAACATTAGCTTGCCCTTCTTGTCTTTGTCTGTTGCACTGTCACTCTCTGTCCAGGAGGGGGTGCTGGTGAGCAGTCGACTCTGAGATTCCCTCAGCGGCTTGGAGGGGAACTGGCGGCCCTCTGCTGCACTGGAAACACACACACATGAGCAGGGATGAAGCCAGGAATCATGGCCCCACTGAGGAGTATTTCTGGGCCCACATCCTTTCTTTAAATAAAATAGTGCTAAATCCTGTAATCCTATGATCATTAAACCTAAAGGGTTAAAGGGAAACTGACAGGCTCAGATTGAGTGTCTGACAACATTATGGAAGGATCCCTACAAAGACAGACTGTTTTTTTAAAAAGAAACAAAGTCTCACTCTGAAATCTTGCGAGAGGTTGAGTTGTTGCAGGAAGACGACAGTGGAAACGTGAGTCAGAGTTGCTCTGTCTCTGTAGGGATCCTTTCAATAATGTTGTCAGACACTTAGAATAACAGTCTGAGCCTGTCGGTGGCAAAAACAAGCACTTTTAGTGGACGGACTTTCCACAGGCACAATTGCCCCAAAGGATTACGTTGCAGCCCATTCACAGATGCCGGTGGAGGTGATCTACTGGACCAATTCCAAAACTTTTGGGAAGTATTAGTCATTTAGGCCCCAGAAATTGTAAAAAAAACAAAAAAATAGGGCCACAGTTTAAAAATACTGGAGTTTCCCTTTAATAAACCACCAGGGGCTGACTTGAAGTTGTGCAGACTCTTATTTTTAACTCACCCCGTGTTGGCAGGGTTGGAGCCAGTGGGTGAGGAGGGCTGCTCGGGGTCCAGATTCACCAGACAGGTTGGGAACGAGCAACCGTCCCCTAAACTGTAAAGCCAGCAGAGAAAACACAGCAGAGTAAAATTCTAGTATTTTCAAGGTACCTAAACCAAAAATGTCCAGACTCTTGAAGCCTTTATCATCACATTTGTAAATTGTTACTATAAATGCCAGGAGACAACAAACAAATATGACGACAGGATCGTTTCATTTCAAATATTCAAATATTTTTGGTTTACGTGAGTGACTGTGTCGATGATGAAACATCAGATTATGTTGAAAATCAAGCATTTTTCAAGGAGTATATTCGAATTCAAGCATATTCCTAACCTTGAAAACGTAACGGTTGAAATTAAGCATTTTCCAAACTTTCAAGACTTTGTACGAACCCTGTTTAAATAACTGGCTGGGAATAAATCTGTTCAATGTGGGTAAAATTACAACCATCAATAGGAATATATTTTATGTATTTTATTTTATGCGTGTGGAAATGATGACTAATAAAGACTGCAGGTTATGATAAAGCGAGTCTATGTAACTACCAGTGGCAATTATGGGATAATGGTAGAGAAGAGTCATAAACTGACTCAGTAATCTCACATGTACAGCAATATCTATCTAAGATTAGCTAACATTAGCCACCATAAGCTACTGGTCATACCAGACCAAGTGAGGTTGTAGTAGCAAAACTTCAAAGTGTATTCAATTGAGCAATGGTGCAATTAATTGCTGATGAATTTAGCTTTTCATTTATAAGAGGAGGATTGTGCTACTTCGTCTTTCAAAATGTAATGTTTTGGGTTTTTTTGTTCTAATCATTTTCCAAAAAGCATGAATTAGTCATTTTGCAAAGACGGAGCTTCTGCATTAATTCACAGAGCGGTGATGTTGTTGTTTACTGAAGTGAATGCTCTCTTGTCTCCTTTGGGACTTTTCCCTCTTCTGAACATTTTGTTTCAATCTAAGCGACGGGGCTCAGTAGTGACTTCATTCACTCAAGACTTCTCTGACATCGTGAGAAAGATTATTTGAACTACAGAAGCATTTTCTGAAGAAAACTTGGGCACACTGAGGCTGACATTATAATTAATATGAAAACTCATTGATCTAAATTCAGTGGGAGTAAATGGGGGAAATCTGAATGGAGTTTGTATCGTATACAGATGCTGTGTTATAAATACAACTGGATATTATTAGAGTTGAAAACATGTCCTTGACATCATGTTTAGACACATTACAGGTCAGGTTTCATCCAGCAACGTAGCACAGCGACAGTCCTGCCAATCTAAGATGCCATATAACCCAAATCTTAGCTTCTCAACAGGTTGGAAGTTGGATTTTATTTCACTGATCTCATTTTTAGCCGTAGCCACACCGCAGAGTTGTGCAGCCTGAAGTCTTTGACCTGATTGTCCTTCAGTCTAGACTCAGAATTACAGATCATGGCTCCTAAACTGTCAAACAACCTGCTGCAGCGAAGTTATAAATAATTTCTTAACACATAGACTTGCTTTATTGGATTTGTTTCTGTAGTTTGCCGTCCTTCAGTCTCATGATGTTTCATTTTTTGTTATGTAATTTTATTCGATAGGTATTTTTAGATGATTTTCTTTTGCATGCCCTTACCTGGAGAAAATGGGAATAGGCCAGTACTTCCCTTCATCACCAAAGACCTGGCGGAAGTTCTTACTGAAGCCCAGACTGAAGCCATTCTTGTCTGTGCCGTGGCGAAACACTGGAGACCGCACAGCCTCTGAGAGGGGGACACCCATGGAGAGGAAGAGTCAGTCTGACGTGAAGAAGATGAAGAAATACAACACTCCTTCTCAGCCTTTACACAATCTCAGGCATGCACCGTTAGGACAGGCAAACCAGGCAAATGTTTGGGGCCCCAAAAGAATAAAATTTTGGCACATTTTGCTATAAACCCCCTTAAACTTCCCATAAAGGTACTATACAGTGCACTGCCACTACCTAACTTATTGACACAGAGTCTGTAAGTAATGACACTTTATCAAGCACAATCGACCAAATAAATTTTTTGACTGAATGCATTTTTATGGGCGTGTGGGAACTCAATGGGCTTCTTTGCTTGGGCCCCCCCAGAGTCTAGTCTAGTCACCACTGCACAATCTATTATTCAGACTATTAACAGGAGCTCATTCAGACAATGGATCAACACATGAACGATTCCCGCTGCGTGGCTGCATCAATGGAACAACTCTGACTGAAAGTGTCTTTGTCGTACAGGAAAAGCAGATCTCAGACTGCGCCACCATGTGTGACTTCTCTTCCTAGCATTTCTGTTACTAAGCTACTTACTGCTCTGAGCCTTGTGTCTTTGCATTTCACTGTAACATACTCCTCAGGATAATCCACTCTCCTCAACGCACAGACAAAGTGTGCCACTGTGCGCACACATAATGAGAAAGTCTCTGCGCTGATGAGGAAGGTGACTGACGGTGGGAAAAATGCAGTGAAGCATCCTTCATCATTAGTGCGAAGACGACAGTGCAAACCGTAAGTGAGAGCAGATTCTCAACGTGCACAAAGATGAGGGAGCTGCCAACCAACAGAGGCATCCACAAACAGAACGCACAAACACATGCGGGCACGAAGTACGCCACCTACCGAGGGTGGATCTGTTCTTGCAGACGAGCCAGCAGTGATAGATGAAAAGCGAAGCCAGGCTGACTGAAAACATTGAGGCCGAGAAGAAGAGGAACAGGATGTGGAACTTCGCCTGAGTGTCTGGGAGGCCGTTCTGAGGAGGAAACAACAAGCAAACAATCAACACAACTGCACAAAAACAGAGTGGGACACTAAGACTCTCTGAGACTGAGTGGGATCTGAGCGAGTTCTACTCAAGTTTTCTACGGGAGCTTAATAAATAGTTTCTATGTCAGTGCCACTAACTAGTTGGTTGGCTCATACCAGGTATTCTTTCAGACGGAAATGCGCTCTACCTCCGGCCTTAGGGGAAAAAATAAATCAAATACCACTTATTTAACACAGAATGCATGTTTTCAGATTCAACTAGAGATATTTTGTGCTAACCCAACAGTTTCTAAAGAAAGAAAAAATTACATAATATAATCAGTGGTTCATGTTGTGGTGGATAAGCCATATTCTTACCGTCCAAAATTTAATGAAGTATTGAAGATCTGTAGCAGTTATAAAAAGGCAGTAGAGTAGCGAATATGCCAAGAACAGCATGAAAAACTTGTAGTTGGAGAATCCCACACAGTTGTTCACCCTGCAACAAGAATGCAAGGAGTGTGAGGAAATGGTATCATTAGTACATGTTCATATCTTTTCTAAATGCAGAGATACAGGACTTGAAGACATTATTAACAGTTGAGCAAGTGTGTGTACTTTTCTGTTGTATTCATGTTGTATTTTGACTATTCTCTGCATTTTCTCTTTTTTAATTAAAGAAAATTAAATTTTCTGGCCTGTTTCCTACTGAAAAACAGGTAAATGCATCACAACTGGTCAGCAGAACTTTACAAGAAAATCTTCAATCAGCAGGTTGATCGTATTTGAATTAGAGGACCTGGTATTTTCAGCCAACCAGGGACCACCGGCTGGAACCAAATATGTTTTGTCTCCCCCTGCTGCCAAAATCTGTCATCTGGCAGAATGAGCAGTTACTGTGTCAAAGTCTGTCCAGTAAACAAGCTTGTGCTTCCATGTGATGTGTGTTCACAAGCCCTGTTGACTTGAATGTAACCCTCTTCCATGGAACCATGAAACCTGAATCCAGTGGGGTCTTTAATGAAAAGGAAATGCTATAATCACAAGAATATACTGACAACACCATGTGAGTACAGTGGTACATCAGTACAGCGTCACTGATATTGGTTTAAAGTCCTGTTGCCTGTTTAATGAAAGAGTATCACTACATACCACGGGCAGTGGTGATCCATCTTCAGGATGCATCTGTAACACAGCAGGGTCAGATGTCAGTGTAACTGAATCTTCCTCTGCCTGCCAGAATGCAATATATATGGTGTGGTCTTGTCTCTATAGGTGCATGAGCAGAGAGCCATACTTATCACAGACTGAACAATGGTGACATCGATCAGGCTTCAGCAGCTGGCAGCGGTCACAGAAACGGATTGCTGAGGAGACACAGCCAATTCAATCACACAGCCGTCAGCAGCAGCCTCTCCTAACACTTGACCACAGACTAACAAGGTGACGGGGGTGAAATGAGCTCTGAGAGCTGCATGTCAGTCTAGACTGCTCCGGTTGTTCCGCATCAGCAGCAGCAGCAGCAGCAGTGTGTAGCCTACTGTACTGTACCTCCAGAGTTGGTGCGGGTGTAGATGGGCAGATCCTTGGCTATCCTCCTCAGGATCTCCTGCTGAGACTCTCCCCGATCTTCACGCTCCAGCAGCTCTTTGTCAGAGTAGGACAGGTGAAACTATGTAGGGCAGAACACAGGGCAGGGAAAGACAAACAACACCTGCCATTTGTCAATAGCTCCATCTGTGAGCAGCGCTGTTCATTTCTAATGAATCATCCTTATTTTGTCAAAACAGATTCAAATTATTTGTCAGATATGGTACAAGTTGTGTTAATGACAGTAATGCAGTGATGTCTGTTACTGGGAAGCACAGCTCAGTAGGCAGTGAGGGGTATTTCTGTATCTTCCATTTGCTTTTGGTTCTTTCTGCCCTAGCAGGGAAATAGGAGCAGAGCAGCACAGAGCTGCGATATTACTTTCAGCCACTCAGGCGGTTTATGATTGAACACTGGAAACAAATAACTCTTATGATAACAAACTGCACAGCGCACACACACATGAATTCGACTTTTATTACAATTTCAAAACCTCGAATGATCCAGCGATCACATCTCATAAAGGAAGGCCTTCATATGAGGTGATTATTGCTGTATGTGTGCTGCTTCGCCTCGGTTCAAATTGAAATGCAGAGGTGGCTTTTCTCAGAGTGTCCTCTCTAAGATGTATATGCATTGCGCGTGTTCACCCTACCGAGCCGAAGTGCTGCGGCCAGGATCAGAGCCATTACAGTGCAGCTCCAGGCACTTCCACTGGAAAGTATTATTAGTCTAAATGCAGCGTTCAATCACATAGGGAGGCTGTAACCTACATCTGCACTTCCCACCATGTCTCATCATCCCAGCCGACAGTAACGCTGCGTCTGTCACACACACTCACCTCCTTCAGGGGATTCATGGGCTTGGTGAAGATGGTTTGCCAGTACGCCCACACAAACATGATGAAAATGACATGGTACACCAGCAGGTATACAACTGAAAGCAGAAACGCAGAAACAAGTCATCTTCATCTATCATCAGTGGTGTGTTTTTAACCTTTTACTCACAGTTTGCAGCTTCACTGAATATTAATAATACTGGTGTGATTCAATGTAATTTCTCTTTGTTTTCACTACACTTACTTTAAAAAACACTGGGTGTTGCTTTGGTGACATTTTTGGAGCTGATTTGTACAAAATTTTCAGTTTTGTGTAACAGCATGTATATCTGACCATGACAGTGAAGTTTACATATTACATTTTGTTCATCATTTTGGATGATAAGGCAGCAACAGTGACTAATTAATATTCTCAAAACAGAGCGCTGCAGGATTGAGTCCTAAAACCCGGAAATGAGTTAGCATTTTTGCACTTCCCTCATCTCAAAGTCAATGGGACTTCTTGAATGGGTTTTTGGTTAGATGCCTGAAATAATGTCTGTGGTTAACACAAGCTTAAGAGACTTTCAGTAAATACCCCACTCATGGATTTTGAAGCTTTTACGTGTCTTAAAATAGCCGTTTGCTAACAAGTGGCTAAATGAGACTACAGAGGTTGTCGGGGACATTAAACGTCATCACGCCGAACACAGAAACTCATCTATTCACTCGTCTGCCTTTACAGCCTCGTTGTGTTTATACTCGCGCTCTTGCAAACTATTCTAACTCAAACTTTCCGAAGGGCTTTTGTAGAAGAGGTAAGCACTCAAATTCAAATTACAAGTCGGAAGCTTAGTGGAGTTGAAGTCATGCGACCGTGGTGTAGCTCGTTTATAGCTTAACGTTAGCTTTTTACTTCTGGCGACTGCATTTAAAAGTGGTGTCATCTTGCTGAACAAAATGTGTAAGTAACATAAACTTTTCCTTGCCACAGAGATCATTTTCTGCAATTATCCAAAATCATTTACTAATTAGCACTAAACACAGCTAAGGCTGATGAGAATGTCAGAGGATCACTAAAGCTATTGTAATTCATCCCGAGGGAGACAATGTTTGTACCAAATTTCATGGCAATCCATCCAACAGTTGTCGAGACATTTAACTCAAAACCACAAACGTGAACCTCATGGTGGCAAGTCAGGGGGTCACGAAAATCATTGGGATTCATCCTCTGGGGATGAATGTCTGTAGGTAATTTCATGGCAATACATCCAATAGTTGTTGAGATATTTCAGTCTGGACCATAGTGGTTCACCGACTGACTGACAGCCATGCCTAGAACCATGCTGTTAGCGTGTCTAAAAATAAAAGATAATTGTGGTTTGGTCTCTTTCAATGCACCTCTAGACTCAAGATAGATACACGCTGAATAAAAGCCTGCGTTTAAACATATAACAGAGTTGGTGAAAACAAAGCTGGCTTAAACTCGACTCAACATCTAACAGATACAGAGCAGCTGAAGACACTTGTGACTCTTCTTAATGTTAAACAGCAACACTTACCCTTTTCTCCTGTGTCTTCGATGGACTCTGAAAAATTTAAAATGAGAAGACGCAGTCAGATCTGTGAGGAATAAAAGGAGCTGAAACACACTGTGGAGCATTTTAGGATCTTCCAGGTCAACATGGGGAAAATTTAAGTTTTAAATCCTTCACACGGGGGCCTCCTCCACGTGCTGTATTTTACATGACACACATTTGACTGACAGTCAGTGTCTGAATTCAAATGAGCAAAATGGGAAAATGCTGACTCTGTAAACCCTTAATCCCAGGGTCCAATACCACACTAGTCACAAAATCAATATACAGCACACTCCCAGTCAAATAGTTAGACTCTTTGTTCCTCTCATATAGATAAGCATTGACAAAAGGCATTGATAACAACAGGGACATCCCGCACAGTTTGTGCGTGTGTTTGTGTGTGAATGCTGACAGCTGCAACAGAGGGGCGAACCCGGCTAAGCTGCTGATTGCAGGCCGACATCAGCGGCACCCACACACACACACACACACACACCGCAAAACCTTCACAAACACACACACCTAAAGATCTGGACTCAAACAGAAAAGGAGACAAGAGACAAGACTGACACTTATATTTGTCCCAATATGTAAGCAATGATTAGCTGAGCACACAGGATAATCCATCTTCAGCTATTAGCCTGTAAAGCAGCACACACACACACACACACACACACACACATGCACACAGCAGGAACTGAGGAAAGGTAAGCCAAGGAGCTGAATCGAGGCACGCAGCCAGAAATCGTGTGCATGCCGCCTTGCCAGCATAAAAGCCCCAGAGTCTGACAGTGAAGCATAAGTGTGTGTGAGTGTGTGTGTGTGTGTGTGTGTGGTTAAGGGCATGTGCAAGGATGTATATCAATGTGTCTGTGAGAGCATTATGGTCACTGCCGTACTCCCTTTCTCTTTCCCCTCTGCATTCCTGCTACAACGGCATAAATTTCCAACAATACGTGGATTTTCAAGACCACCACATTTTTTAACAATCTTGGAAAAAGGACCAACTGTTCAAAGGCTGACGTTCAGTGCTTTAAAAGAAAGTGGGTCAACCGCAGATTGCTTGGGGTGAATTATGTAAACCAGACAATGGGATTAACTGAGCTGCTGGAAAGGAGAGGTATCAGCTGATGATACTTTCACACAACTGTCTGTGTGTCTGTCTGCGGAGCACATGCTGGCCCCTGAGCAACCGCCGTCCTGCCCTGCTGCTGCTGTTTTCATCTGTCCGTCCCATGTGACTCGAATGCATCACAATCTCGCTCTTGTTCTGCAGGGATGCAAAACAAGATGGCTTTACAAAAAATGGTGATTTTGCTTTTCAGTCACCCTGCATTAATGAAGGATGTCTCAATATCTCATGGATGGCAGCAGAGACATGGCGTCCTGTAACTCTAGAAGAGGTTCATCCTGGGACAGATGCTGGCTGCCCTCTCTGCTGAACAGGGGCGGGTTTAGAAACTTCTGAATGGGGGCGCCACGTTTGTGAAATTAGTGAAAATGTGTTACGATTCACATTTAAAGCCCTGCTTCTTGGCAATAATAAAATGTACATTATTAAATGTTGCATTGTTCTTTCAGTGTTAATAACTGAACGCCAAATAAACAAATTTAAATACTCTAATATTAAATAATATCAATAAATATCTGCTATTTATTATAGTTACTCCAAATAGCCACATCCATGGACGGATTATGAGAAAATGGTGGTCGTATTATTGTTGTTTTGCATCTCTATGTGGTCATTTTCTGTCTCTTAGCTGTTGTTTTTCATCTCTTTGTGGTAATTTTTTGTCTGTGTGATTGTGTTTTTGTCTCTTTGTGGTTCTTTTGCGTCTCTTTGGTTGTCATTTTGCACCTGTTTTGGTTGTTTTGCATCTCTGTGTGGTCCTTTTTCAGATCTTAGTGGTCATTTTCCATCTCTTTGTAGTCATTTTTTGTCTCTTTGTCATCAATTCAGTCACTTCATGCAGAGGTTCTGGTCCAGGGGCCCTGGGCGTGTACCTGGTAGGCCCTTTCAGTAATCCACTAGCTATCACCTTCGGACTCTGGTTGATCAGATTTCAGTGCCACCTCTCCGGCTGCACTCGTGCTGGTGAACCCAGTGACATGGCACTATGACTCCTGCAGCATACTAAAGTCTCACTGATCAGGTGTAAAGCAAACATAAAGGTGTACACTTTCAGTTAAAGCTTGACTGCATGTCTAATAGGCTAAATTTGAAGAAGACCAGACTCTCTCCCTGTGTTTTCCTCTGTTTGGTCTCATTAAACCATCTCCATTTAACCCCCCCCCCCCCCAATTTGACAGAAGAGATCTGCTTTCCTAGTGGTCTGACAAGCTGCCAAATGGAGCACAGGAGTAGGCTGCTGAGACTCCTCTGAGACATCCTAGAAACCATTACTCACTATCCAGGTCAACTCTGTGTTCACCGTTCACCGAGAAGGCTCTCCGTCTGTAACGGCACCATCCAACACTCAGCAGCCGGAGGCATCGTGAAGGAAGGAGGCAGGCCCGACTCAAAAGCCATTACAGTCAGACTTCCTGCCAAAAGACAATGCTGGTGGTGTTGTGGTGGAGGCTATCAATTGAGACAATGAAGCTCGGCGACTACATGAGCCTGAAGCTATTACAGTAAGTCTTTAAGATAGTGCTGAGAGTGTGATAGTGGTGGATCCTATCCTAATCCTATTCTGCATCCTGGGATAATATATGTCATAAAAGCTCCTTCACAATAAAAGCAGGTTGTCAAATACTTCTAATTCTGTCTGTTTTATGATTTAAAAAATATTGAACTTGTTTGTTTTTAATCATGCAAAAGGACATCAGTGTCACTTCCTTGTAACAGCATGCTGCTAATTCCTTGTTGAACTGTTGCCGTCATGTGACTGACACTGTCCTCACACTGCATAAACAACAAGCCAGTCTTCTGCATTCAAAGAAATCAGCCTGGAACACAAACTGCTGAAACAGAAATGTCTCCCCACCCCAACACCAAAAAAAAACCCAAGAAAAACCTAACAAAAAAATAAACACACATTAGAGGCATTTCCCTCTCTCTCTCACACACACACACCTCCTCATACTACCCACACAGCTGGTTTCTTACCTATGCAAAGCTGCAAAACAAAGGCGTAGTATGACCAAGCCACTATGAGGGCGATGAACAGGACCGGGATCCAGTACAAAACTCTCTGACAGCCCTTCTTGATACTACGCGAGCCCGACGGTGCCATAGTCTAGGAGCGGATCATTTCTCGTGCGCAATCGTGTTACTATCCCTCCCTCTGTGTGTGTGTGTGTGTGTGTGTGTATATGTGTGTGCCCGTGTCTTCCTGTAGACTGTCACTGCATCGTTGCTCCGGCTCTGATCAGCCTAATCGGCAGCACAGACGCAACATCCTACCAGCCTCCCGCCTGCCTCTGATGCTGCTGCCGCCGCCGCCGCCGCTGCTGCTGCACTGCTCCCCTCTGATCGTCCTGCTCAGCCACTAGCACAGACTACAACAAAATATCAGACAGCTCACACACACACACACACACACACACACACGCACACGCACAGAGTCAGGACCGCCCCTGCTGCCTCCCCACAGGTTGCCATGACGTCCGCGGGATGCTGCAAGCCTGGCACATTTTTCACCGCGAGCAGATGGGCGCAAATAAGTTCAAACTGGCGAGTGTTGAAACAGGGGTCTGTTCACACACACACACACACACACACACACACACCAGTGGTGAAATGTAACTAAGTACATTCACCCAAGTACTGTAGACCTACTTAAGTAGGCTACACAGGTAGGCTACTTGTACTTTACTTGAGTATTTTCTTTTCATGCCACTTTCTACTTCTACTTCTACACTGGGGAGGGAAATATTGTACTTTTTACTCCACTACATGTATTTGACATCGTTAGTTTCCAAAGCAAGATTTCTGCCTAGAAAACACATGTACAAGTACAGCTGAAACAATTAGTCGATTAATCGATTGATAGAAAATGAATTGGCAACTATTCTGATAATCGTTTAAGTAATTTTTCAAGTAAAATGTAAAAACATTTCATGGTTCCGGCTTCTCAAATGTGACAATATGCTGCTTGTGTCACCAAAGGTGTCACTGTGGGCTCTGGGTGGTTCTGACAGCATTTCTCACTATTTTCAGAAGTTTTACAAATCAAACAATCAATCGATTAATAGAGAAAATAATCAACAGATGAATACTTGAATTGAATTGAATACTTTAAGTACATTTTCCTGATTATACTTACATACTTTTACTTAAGTAACATTTTCAATGCAGGATTTTTACTTACAGTCAATTTTTTAGTAAAGGACCTGAATACTTCCTGACACACACACACACACACACACACATACAGGCACACACAAAACGATGTTAGGGGAGATCGGGTTCAGGTGTACCACACATCAGCTGTTTGTCCAATCAAGAATAAGTTAGAGTGATGTCAGACAGCCCACCATCATGCCCAGTGTCATGTTTTACTTGCACACAAAGAACAAGAACAAGCTGAACTCACTATTTTTGTTGATTTCACAGTGAGAAGAGTTTTTTAAAAACATCTCTTAGTATTTAATCCCCTTCTATCATATTTTGAATTGGTGTTGTGCGGCAATATTAAACTAGTATTGGTCTGATTACTGCTTCCCAGACTATAATATGTTTTGCTTGTGTCAGAGGTGTTGCTAGCATATTGTGTTTTATCATTACCTGACAGCGTAGGTTGAGGTCTGCAAGATCCACCTGCTTCTGCTGCTTCACGCACAACTGCACCTGCAAAATATTTTTGCAATCTTGCAGTACAAAACATTGTACAAGACAAGTCCCCCCCTCCCTCTACCAAGCTGCACTCCAACTGTTCTTTAGTGTGACATTACAGATTCTACTTTCTGGGTGAAAAGGTCTTTAAAACATTTTCATAAATGCTGTTTGAATGTGGGAAAGATTTAAGCAATGATTTTCCACCTGTTGCCAATTCTGTGGGTGGGTGGCATGCTGCAGCAAACTAACAATATGCATCACACTTCACACATCTCAGCCTCAGAGTAAGGACAGATGGCTCCGAAATGTGTCAGAACTGAAGTAGTTAAGATGTTGTTCAGAAACTACTGAGCAAAAGATCTCAAATATGATACAACTGACCCCAAATCACCAGTTCTGATTTTAAAAATATTTCACTAAACACATATTTTCTATTGCATCTACACATAGAGAGTATGTAGCTGTAATTTATATATATGAGCATTCTAGTGACTTTATAAATATCTGGGAAAATCTTTAAAATGTTACAACTGACCCTGAGCTCCCCTGAGGGGCACTTCACTGATTTTACACAGGGATTGATTTGACTTGTCACAAGGAGTACTGAGCCTGTGAAAACAGTGTCTTCTGTGTTTCCAAACAGATCTTTTTAAAGTCTAAGAAAATAATTAATTCTTTAATCTCTGCTTTTATCTCAGCTTGGGCTTGAGACTTCACATTTTTTAAAAGAAAGCTTGCTTTACAAGCTTGCCGCGTGGAGTTTGAAAGATGTGGGAATTTACCAGGCACGGAGGGTCTAATGAAAGACGCTAATGAGTTGCATTATGGGAATTGTAGGATCTGGCGTCTTTTGAGTTTCACCCGTAACAGAGACAAAAATGTCAGGACATCTCCGCCTCTGCTGCATCAATTTAGACAGTTCTTTCTTTAATCTGTCTCTTGCAAGTCCCCCAACTTTCAGTGCAATGCTGAATCACTGGAGGTGCCCTTTAGACTCCCCTTCAGAGGTTGTTTTCATTCATATGAACTGGATTGTTCATACTGAGGGAAAGTGAAACCTCTTACAAAAACAAACTGGGCAATAGCTGGTGAAAATACCGGTACTTTCACACAACAACATAGGGGTGGGTGACGTGATGTCCATGGGAAAATCATTAGCAATGCATGGGTCTAATGAGCAAGCAAGTGCAGCCATTCATTTTCCTGTCACTCAACTGGCAGGCAAAGAGTCAGAAAACTGTATCAGTGATGTTTAATGCAGCTGTAACTGAAACTTTTCTCTATATTTCAGGGGTCTTTCTGAGTCTGTGACGGACCGCCTTGATCTTATTTCAAGCAGTGCAGGAACTGTAAATTATTACCCTGCTGAATGAATCATTTAAAGATAAAAAGTCCCTGATTAGAGTCTCGAACACCCACAAAGCCTCAGGTCCCTGATGATTAATGCTGTTAATGATTTGCCTTCAGGTTGGGAATAAAACAGCTAATTTATTCTTCTGTGCTCCTGCCATCAGTCCACTGTAGTTACTAAGAAAAGAAGGTAGCAGTGGTTTTCCTGGTGAAGAAGTTCACAGTTTATTAGCTGACTTGTGTGAAAACACACAGTGACCATAACTGCAACAAAACAAGACGTTGGCATGTGTTTGTGCGTGAGAAAGAGGAAGATAAAGAGCACAAAAATAACCAAGAATCATAACCAGAATTATATTTATTGCACAATGTCATTATAAATACATCTGTGCTCTAACATCAGTGTAACAGTCGAGACCTAAATTTCAAAGAATGACATATGGCCAGACGTTTCCAAAACTTAGAGGTAGAGTAACTAATCCAAACATCTAAGATTAAAACAGAACATAGTCTGAAATACAAATACATTAGTATGGTTAATATTACATAATTCCACCCAAAGCAAACAAGAGTAACATACAGTTCATCCTCCATGGTACAAGTAAGGATTTCTATAAAGAAGAAGATAAAGTGTAAACTTTTCCTCACAGAGCTTAAAGGGAAGGTCATTTTAATATATTGCTCCTTTAAAACCAACGCGAATTTAAGCAGAGTGTCCCAAGAGCGGAACAAACATATGGCTTCAATATTTTGCATATTTATTTATAAATTGGTCATCCCTGCCAGTGGCATGAAAATAGTGCTCGTCTTTATCAGCCAAGAAATGATTAACGCTGTTAGCTGACTGTAGTTAAACAGTGAAAAAGCCACAGACTGAGTGAGTTTGTTCAGACCTGCTGGCTCTGGGGATCCTGGAGGATTTCAGCTGCAGTGCTTTGGGAGAGAAGAGGAGGAGGAGGAGGAGGAGGAGGAGGAGGATAGAGAGCAGGGGAGGTGCTGTCCTGAGCTGATCTGTGCAGAGGGGCTGCAGAGCTCACAGGAGAACAAAGTATGTGTGCAACGCTGCCGCTGTACAGAATCAGGCTCGCGACAAAAGGAGAATCAAACTGAACAATTACACACTGGCAGAGCAGTAGTAAGACAACGCTGGACTTTTAGATAAATAAATAAAATAAGTGTTAACAATCTTAAACCGATACTGGTATATTTACAAGTAGATGAATCAATAAATAGTTCAATATCTTCTGAACAGGCAAAAGCAGTTAGACAAACGAATTAGTCCAATTTAGAGTCCTGCAACACCGAGTTGAGTGGATTCTCTCGTAAGGTTCATAACCGTCGTTTGTTTGACCACTTGCAACAGCTTCCCATTAGACTGCCCACATCCTGTTTGTACCACATCCTGTTTGTACCACATCCTGTTTGTTTTAAAACTTCCTACATGGTGCAATAAGATGATGCAACATATATTAATCCTTCTGTCTTGGTCAAAAGCACAGAGGAGGCACAGCTCGTCCAGTGTGTAAGACGTGCACTGATAATGGGATTTTCACCTGGTGACAAAAGAGAGAAAATTATAAATCTAGTGTGACACTTCAACCAACACACTGTGCTGCCATGAATAATGTGTATTGTTCTTACATTAAATCATTCTTGTATATTACATGGCAAAATTAGATACTGAGAAACAAAAACTCTTACACATCTTAATTAAACAGCCATGGAGCACGAGTTCTGCAGTAGCTCTGCAAGTATGCAGGAAAAAAATCTGCAGTGATTTACAGTTTTCAACATACAGCAATAGTTCTCCCAGATTTCACTCATTTACTTTAGTTAAAAAAATAACACTGTAAGTATTGGCAGCACAGAAGTTAGTTTACATATGTAAAATTATTGAAAATGGCAGCAGAGGGTAAAACAATCACCATAAATGGTAGAAAATCCAAACTAGTGTGGCTGCTTATGCTGAAACGAGCAGTTGGATGAAGAGACTGATACCACTTTCATATCTGTACAGTAAATATGAAGCTACAGCCAATTAGCTTAGCCTAGCAGTAGCGAAAAACCAAAATGTAAAGACAATAATAACCCACACATGACGTGTATAACTCAACGCAAACTTGTTGTTTTTACACTGTTTTGGACGGATTAAACAAACGAGATATAACATGTTAATTAGTGAGCTTTAGAGGTGCTGGTAGGTGGATTTCGGTACCTTTGGACAGAGCCAGGCTAGCTGTTTTCCTCTGTTTCCAGTCTTTGTGCTAAGCTAAGCTAGCCAGCTGTAGCTTCTTTATTTCACAGACAGATATAAAGAGTGGTATTGATCTTCTCATCTAATTCTTGGCAGGAATAAGCCTATTTCCCAAAATGTCGAACTACTCCTTTACCTGCTGACAAGGTTACATTCATGTCAGAAAATAAAAATGCTTATATCACAGTGAAATATTAACTGTTCACTGCACTTTCATCCTGATCAATATCTCGCAATAATTAGGCTAAATGGAGGCAATTTCTCTCTAAATAGACATTTTTCATATTGCAGCACTGTCTGCAAAAAAACAACATACAGATCAATTCCTTTCCTAAGATTTATTCGGGAAGATTATCAAGCCCTTTCCCAAGAGGTGCATTTCCTTTGAAACATTTATACGGCTTTAAACTGCACTGCTCACTGCTCATGTATGCAGGCTTAAGCTGGTATCTGGTGGCAGTTGATCAGGCGTTAATATTACAGTGTAACTCAATGCCTTGGGGCGAGCAGAGTGTGGGCCTCAAAACACATCTGAAAAGACTGACTATATATTGGGATAGTGTGCCTGAGAAGCTCTGTTAGGGAACAGTTTAAAATAATCAACCTCACATTGAACATTGTTAGTGCATTTTTATTCTTTCCCCCATTTAACAGTGCGAGAAAAGACTTTACCTATTTGCTTGAAAGCTCCTTCTTCATGCAGGACTTAAAAGAGGTGAACTTCTCCTCCACTCTGACGCCCTGCAAGTGTGTGTGTGTGTGTGTGTGTGTGTGTGTGTGTGTGTGTGTGAGAGAGAGAGAGAGAGAGAGAGAGAGAGAGAGAGAGAGAAAGGGAAATACTATGAGAAGACTAATTTCATGATGTCCCGCTAGATGGCAGTATAATTTCACACAAATCTCTAATCGCCAACTCAGAGGTGAGACGTGTTTCAGTAATAAAAAGTGGCACGAGTGTAATCTAGACATTATGGTATGGAGGTATTTAACTACACCATTACCTAAAGGAAAAAAGAGACATAATTAGTGCTTACTCGCAGTTGTAATTAAACAGGAAAGGTGTTGTTGGTAGTTGCTTAAGTAGGCCTAATTGTGTAAAAGTGCTCTGTAATCTTGTTAAATCTGACTTGAGTGTGTCCATCTTTAAGCTCTTTGTATCCGCCCCGACAGATTACACATGAAGAAGTAGCTGACAAAGACTGACAATGCTGGTATCGTTCACATGAGTCAGTGCTGCTGTGGAGCCCCGACGCCAACACCTCTGTGCTGCTTCTTCTTCGACCCTACAAGAAGCTGCTCTCCCACGCACTTCTCCTCCGTCACCTTCAGTGTCATAAAAGAGAGATGGATTGCATTCAAATGATCTCTGCTGTCTCTCACCCCGCCGCCGCGGTGCAGCCGGTCCTTCATGACGCCGATGAACTCCTTGTGGCTGAGTTTATCGTCGTGATCCTCGTCGAAGATCTTGAAGACCGTGTTGACCAAGTGGCGGGTAAGATGGATGCCCGTGGCCACGTAGACCGCCCGGGTAAACTCCTCTGAGAGGGAAGAAGAACAGGTGATCAGGTGAGAAGTGAACAATGAATCACCACCTAAGAAGGGAGTAGTCAGTTCAGCTTTAAATTAGACTCAAATCACAGTCATATTAGCGTTTGGAAGGTGACAAACTATTATATAATTATATTATGTCACAATCAAGCATGTTTAATACTGTATGATGGATTATTTCAGACATTTTTGTGGTATAAGAAGTTTTTTTAAAGCTGGCAAATAAATGACAGCAAATAGACTTACACGTGTCCACAGAATTTTGTGTACTTTTGATTTGGGGGCAAATCAAGGGAAATCTTAATGCTACAGCATACAATGATATTTTAGACATTTGATATCATGATGATTTGATTTTTCCAATTTTGTGGCAACAGTGTGGGGAAGGACTTTCCTGTTTCCTGCATTCCTGATCCACGTTAACAAACCAGATTTATTAAAAAATGGTTTTCTGGGTTTGGTGTGGAAGAACCTGACTGGCCTGCACAGAGCTTTATTGCCCATCATCGGTGTCGGACCTGACTTGTGCTGTTGTGGCTGAATGGGAGCAAATCCCTGCAGCCAGGTTCCAAAATCTTGTGGAAAACCTTCCCATGTTTTAGCAGCACATTATGCTCATGGGATGAGATGTTTGACAGCCACATATGGGTGCAATGTTCAGGTGTCCACATACTTTTGGCCATGTAGTGTAGGTTCTACAGAAGACATGCGTCTGATCCCACAAAGAATCAGCCAAAGCAAGTTGGAGACACATAAAAATCTCCTTAAAGAGTAAATGTGTTCATAAGATCAGGCTCAAGTTTAAGTTGTTGTACAACAAACTGTGAGACTTTACCTTGACCAACGGAGCGGTGGGCAAAGTTGTACATTTGCATGGCGATGGTAAAATCCTCCAGGTTGTTTATGAACTGGAAGAAGGACCTGAACTCCTCGAAGGTGATTCCCTGCAAAGAGATACAACAACAATAAAACAATGCCTTTATTAATGAAACATAAAGCTTGTGAAATGCAACATGAGAAATTACAAAGTGCCACAAAAAGCAAACAGCTGCGTGTGTCAACCCTCAAGCAAAGGATAGCGCTACAATTCGCACAACACATAATCTGCTTCCTTTCATCCTGCGGGGAATCCTTTAGTGTGTGTGGGACCTTGAAGCCATCAGATAGATAACACACCCAAACAGACAAAGTATACATTGCTGGATTTTCCCTGCGCAGTATGGACACGCTGAGCTGTCAGCAGCGGGGGGGAGGATTGTAGCTTTTTGGGAAGAGGTCAGGCCGTTTGCAGACTTTTCTAAGGCAGATTAACCTGATACTTGAATAAACAAAAACAACAAAAGTGATGAATCCCCAAACATCTCAGGTTTGGCTGATGACTCAAACACTGAGCCCATTGATCTCCACTCAACCATCCCGCTGCTACTAGCTCCTTCTCGCTTCCCTTGCCGGAGGCCCCCGCCAAACTGGCAACACACACAGCCGAACAATCGGAGTAATGACTAATCTGTGACGCTTTGCTGTTTTAACAAGGTGAGGGCCATAAAATATCTCTTAGCCTAACGATGAGAACCACTTGATAATCAATGGAGATCTAGCAACAGGCTACTCGAGGTGGCTGAGGAGCGGGTCAGCGTGCCAAGAGGAAAAACAAATTAAAGCTAAAATGAGGATGCTTCACTCAACAGCTAATTCGCAGAGCGGTATCAAAAGAAACAGAGGACTAAAATACTCCCATACTCACACAAAACGACCGAATACAACACAATGAACACCTTCCAGGAGAGACTGTGTGACAATGTGTGCTGTTAGCCTCATATATAAACCTCTGTGACGACTGAACGAGTTAAAAACTAGTTCTGTTCGACCCGACTCTTTAGGCCAAATTGCTGCAGTTCATGTACACTGTGCATTCCTGTGACTTTTTTTTTTTTAAAGTCTGTGAAAAGCTAACTAATTAATTTATAGTTTGACATTTTGGGAAAAACCTTTCACTTTCTTTCTGGGAATTAAATGAGAAGATTGATACCACTCTCATGTCATGCATGCTAAATATGAAGCTATAAGAAGCAGGGAGTTAGGTTAGCTTAGCATAAAGACTGGAAACAAGGCCAAACTCTCCCCAGAGTAAAAAAAAAATCTTCCTAGCAGCACCTCTAATGTACAATAATCAACACATAATATTTTGTTTGTTTAAGATGTACAAAAACCAAAGTGTAAAAATGACAATTTGGGATTTTACTGGGAGTTACGTGCTGGAACTATTTCTTGGCTGGGCGCAGTAACTTCCTGGAGTCTTGTAGTCACAATAAAGGTCCCAGGTGTGGTACCATCGTGCCTGTACACACCTATACCTGACTGTATCTGGCAACCCGAACTATGGCCGGAGACACGTAATTCCCCTAAAACCACAAACTGTAAATAACATTTTTATCTTCATGGACGAGTTAAACAAATGAGATACAACATGAGAATTAGTGGGTTTTAAAGGTGAAGATAGGCACTTTTTTTTACTTTGGACAGAGCAAGACTAGCTATTTCATCCTATTTCCAGTCTTTGTACTAAGCTAAGCTAATAACCTCTCAGGTCAAGCTTAGCGCACAGACATCTCACTCTCGGAAAGAAAGCTATTCCTTTAAATACCCCTGCACCAAATACCCTGAACACCAATATTATAATGTCCAAATTAATAGTCCTGTAACTTTTCTGAATCTTATCATGCTGAAGAGAGGAACTGATTAATCTTTACTACATTTTTTGAGGTTGTTGATTGGATTACATCATACCGTGAGGCGTTGCTGCTATTTTGTCTACCCTTTGTACTTTAAGATGAGGAATGGGAGCTGTCAGAGGTAACATGTGATGACAAAGCGAATCTGAAGGGACAGTGCACCTTTTCGTCCGGCATGCTATGGCGCACGTTCTCCAAATACCCGCTGACGTCGTCCACGTTGGTGTAGCGAAGGAGGATCCGAGCAAAGTCTTCCTCGCTGATGGTGGGCAGGCCTTTGGAGTAGGAGAGGAACTCTATCTCAAGCACCTCTGTCTGCAGGTTGTCCATGAACCTGGAGGAGCGAGACGGACAGCAGCTGCTGACAGGAAACGCCACCACCAGAAACTCACATGCACAAAGGAACACTTAACATAGTCACAAACAAATCCTCTAAAGGTTTGGAGGTTCGGTGTGGTATGAAAATGATGAATGGATAATCATTTTGTGATGTATCACAGAGCAGACAAAAGGTTTTTCCAACTCACTCGTAAAAATCTTCAAATTTCAACTCGGCTTTGCCTTTTTTCCCAAAGAAATGCACCAGCAGCGTTGTCTCTGTTTTTTCATCCACGTGCTATCCGAGGGAAAAAAGTCACAGCATTATGACTCCTCGTAGCTTTAAATATCCACCTCAGTAATAATTCAGACAAACATCGAGAAAAAACAGCACATTTTCTCCGTTTGAGCAGCCAGGATGAGCTGTTTTGTTACACACGACTGTATTAAGGTAACACCAGGTAAACATTAACAATGACATTTATTTAACCATGCTGAAAGCTTTAAGTAAAGATGTTAGTTAATACCCAGATTCTGCTATTGAATAATTACTCAGAGTTAATGGTTAATTTTTTCACTGTGCCCTAAACCAAACATTGGGCTAGCATTTGTCATTTCTTCACGATACGAACACGTGCCATGCAACGGGTTCATTAAGCATGCTGCAGAGGAAATGTTAGAGGGGCTCACTTTGAGTATTTACTCTTACTAACAAGAAGATAGATGCACAAATCAAGAACTTGTCCCGCTGTGCTCGCTGCCTTTCTATGAGAAACCAAACAGTCAGAACCTGGTGCGTAGTATTATTGTATAACCAAAGCAATGAAGAATGAAGATCTTAACGAGGACATGGCTACCTCAGTGAGATCAGAAAACAGAACTTGACTTGTGCCACGCCTGAGAACATCCCACATGCCCCGGGCCTCCACATGCTGACTGTCTTTTTTAAGAACCTGTGGCAGCAGAAGACAAAATACATCTGGCACATGTTACAGAGATTAGGAGGAGGAAGATGGAGACAGACAAACATGGATCGATGCACACTGAGGCAGGCAGGAGGACAGAGATGCAGAAAGAAGACGAAGAGTCAGACACATGTAGCAGTAAAAGGACAAAAAGTCACAGTCAGAATAGACAGACTGACATCCATCCACACTCAAACAGGCAGAAACAGACTGGGGCTGACACCGGTGTATCTGAGAGGCCCGTCAGCCGTGACGTGAGTCTGCTCTGCAGCGATGCATGCAGCCTCTTGGCAGGACATTGAGCCAACGCAGCTAACACATGTCCAAAGCATGCAAGGCGTGAGACCTGGAGGGTGATTCACGCCAGGTTAACTATGCAACTGAACCCGCCCCATACATCATCATTTGATGCTACGCTGTGAGGTGAATGCAGGTTATCAGACGCCTGTCATCTAGCCTACTGTTGTGAAATAGGTTCAGATTTTGAATAGATACATTTTCTGGAATAATTTGGGTCTTTTGTCTGAGATTGAAAGTCTAAATATAAAAGATGATGGTTTAGCAAAAACTCAACACATTTCCTGCTCAATGTTGTCTGGAACAAAGAAGCCACACTCCACTATTTTTCCAAATGAGGTCATTCCTGCTCCTGATCTGGGATTAACCAATCATTATTATTATTACAGTTTACACTGCTCCGTTCACTCTCCCCGCTGCTGTGGGACTCCTATAACTACAGCTACACTGAAACACAACAATTTTCTTGTAATTGGTGTCATGTGCAATATGAAGATCACAGGAAATCTGTCTTCTGAGTAGTCAAGAAAAGCTAGGATTTCTAACTCCTAGTTGTAAACCAAATCATGGTGGTGTCTCTCTCGCTCTCATTCTGTTTTTCAAACTATCATTTCTTAAGTCTAGATGTTTCTCCTCATTCAAATGCAACATCAGCACACAACCAACCAGAAACAGCCAGCCGTCGTCGACACGTGTTCTTAAGTATGGCTTGCTTCATTTCATAATATTTATTTATCTTATTCCGTTTTTTTCATCTCTTGAGCCTGAGGGGAAATGTGAGATAGCTGATAAAACAGCTCTTCCTCTGCGCCTCATCACTTTTCACCAGAGAGAGAGATTTACGACATGATCCCACAGCTAATTACGGAACAACTCTTTAATGCCCCTCGCTGTTCCCATCTCATCCCATGAAAAGATCCTGATATACTTGTAATTTTGATGTGCCGGGGGAAAGCCCAACCGCAGCACTGAAGACGTGCCTGTTATGTGTGGAGTTTTTTTTTTTAAAGATTTGACTTTTGAACTTTTTGCTGGAAAGATACCGACAGTACGGCAGAAGAAATCAAAACAAAAAAGACACACCTAAAGGTAAAGTCTTCAAACAGTACTCTGAAAAGATGGGCCTGTCCCTCTGTTAGCTGTAGGCTGTTCTCTTCTATGTGTGTGTGTGTTGAGTGCTTTTCACAGTGCTGCTTCTCCTGCCTGACTGGCATCTTCATGGTCAAACCGATCACAAAAGGTAACCTGAGCCCAAATACCACTCCTCAAGAAACTGTAAAAATAAAACATGGGGGTCGTTGTCAGTTCAGGTAAGAGCTTTTTGAAGTGGAATCTCCCTCCCAACGCTGACAAAAGTACGTAAATCATCTGCGGTGCATCCCCTGCACTACCACACACACACACACACACAAAGACAATATATCAGATAATGTTGAAGTACACAGCAGTATATTTCAATTACAGTGAGTGTGAATGAGACACAAATACGGGTGGTGTCGGCCCCTGAGATGCATGCGTGTTTTCTGTGCTAACTCACTATTTTCAGGTTAGGAGGAGCGCATGCCAAAATTACATGCAACAAGAAGAACAGTTCATTTTCCTTCAGGGAAAGAAGGGAGAACAATACATACAGTGTGCAGCTGGGATTTGTGATGACCGTACAGCTGCAGGATCTGAAATTCAAAAGAGAACAGAAAGGGAAGATTCATTCATAATTCACAAAGTATTTTAGAACAGGAAATTAATTTTTAAGCTATCGATTAATTTTAAAGTCTAGCTGTCAAGTTTATATATGACGTGACTTTACAAGCGATCCAAGATTCTTACTCCTGTTCTTAAGGTGTGTGAATGTGCCCAGAGTCTTCATCTTTGTCTTTTTGCAAAGCGTCATTATATTTCTAAATCTAGAGTGCCCATTCTAATGATCTTTTTGATGGTTATACGGGCTTCAGATTAATGCAAGACTGTCCAGAGATGCTAACGTTTGTCCCGGGCAGAGTAAGCTCCTCCATGTTGTGTTTGTGCGATAAGACCTCAAAGAGTTGCTCTTATCGCTCTATTCAGCTCGGCCTGTTTACATCCACCTGCATGCGGCATAAGACAGCCCTAAAGAGATGAAAGCCTCAGGCATGTTTTACCTTGTATGACCACATTCACCTCTGTGCAGCCTGTGTTCTCTCTAGCAACACTGCAAAAACCCTCTCATGTTAGACATGGGTTCAAATTTAAGATTCAGGTCAATATCAAGCTGCACTCGTCTTTTTTTTTTCTTATTAACAATGGATCAAATGACTGTGTTTAATGTGAAAGGTGTCACTTGTGCTGACAAACCCACAGAGTTTCACCTGACTCTATAGTCTCTGTTAGCTCTACAGAGAGTTTTAGTGTCTTTCAGCTCATTGTTTTGGTTTTGCGGCCTGAAACTTTACTGTTTTGATTCATTCTCATCGATCTAATCAACCTCAATTCCAACAGATGCAATAGGCAGCCTTTTTCATTAAATAAAACTACCTGTAGGCTACACTACCTGCCCAGCCCACCAAACAACACAGAGACAAAGTTAGGGACTAGCTGGACTAGCAGATATTTCCCTCAGGAGTTTGTGGAGACTAAAACTGACCTAAAAGAAGAGTGAATATTGGACTATTTGTCAGGTTGCAGAAACACTACTCAGAATAAATGCTAATATTGCTCTGTGTCTGCTGGATGTGTAAATAGGCAACTGCTTGCTAACACGTGTTAACCATATCAACTTCATACCGTGATAATATGTCAGTGTTGTATTTACAGTTTGTTGCGCTTCCCCAGAGTGGCCTAATTCATTAATGCAGGTTTAAATTAATAGATTTGGGGGCAGCAGACCAAGCTGACATATAAAGTTGTTACAGGGAACGTGTTATCAAATAGTTACGGATTTACACATCTAGCAGACACACAGCAACATTAGCCTTCATTTAGTCTCGTGTTTCTGCCACCTGACAAACGTAACGTCCAGTATTCACTCTTCTTTCACCTCTGTTTCAGTCTACACCACACAACCCCTGAGAAAGATATCTGCCCATTCGTTTCGCTAGTGGCTAACTATGTCTGTCTGCCATTTGGTGCCGGAAAAGTAGTGCACAGTGGATTTATCTGAGCTGTTTTGCCGAAAGCAGCAGCTGGAAACAAGGTTGAGAGTGAGCTGAAGAGGCTAAAAAGCTAAAAGATTCGGGGAACTGCAAAGTTGGCAATAACCCTCTGTGGGTTCATAATTACCAGCAACCCCTTTGACTTGGCACACAGTCACTTGGTCCATTGCTAAAATAAATAATATTGATTACGCAAGCTTTAATAACCGTTGAAAACGACTGATACCTGCTGGTCAAACCTTTGCACGTCTTCAGCAACTTCCTTTCTGTCCTTTTTCTTACGGAAGATTTCTTCCAGCTGGTGAGAAGATGATACATTATTATGCAGAATGAAACATAACAGATGCATTTTATTACTGATTATTACTGATATTATCTGATTATCAAGACGAGGCTCGTACCACCAAGAACTCCCTTTTGTCCACCATTTCATTCCCATCAGCGTCAAACATGTTGAAAGCAATCCTGAAGCCTGCATGGGGCTCTGGAATTTAAACAAAAAATTATTACATTGGACAGTCACCTTTGAATAACTTTCAAGATAATTCTGCGTAAGTCAGCTAAAATATATACTTACTTGTCAGAATGCAGAGCAGGAAGAGGTACTCTGTGTAACTGATGATACCTGGAAACAAGAGAAAGATTTGTCAAGTGAAACAAAAACCTAAATGTTCCCTTTTCCACACAAGAAAGCATCAAATAGCATTAACCAGTTAGTTGAAGGTGTTTACAGATGTTCAAAGTCAGAGATGAATAAGCCATTCAAAGAAACAGTGCATGCCTTCAGACAAGAGTAATCCTCTCGCGCTCACTGATAACATCTTAAAAGGTGCCTTTTACTTCATGCTTGGTGTTCCCCTCACACAAACAAAGGCTTTACAGCTGAGCTGACCTATCTGGACACAAACCCAAACAAATTTAAGGCCTATGGCTTCTGATCGTGTTTGGGTAACAAGGTGTAATACATTCTCAAGTGATCTGTCACTGATTGAGAATGGCCGATTCAGGTTTTGTGTCGTGTTCTTCAGCTCCCTTTGTTGTGTGACACGGAGAAGGGAAGAGTAAGTGTCAGGAGACATCTCAGTCGACTCAGGAGGCTTCTGCCCTCCGACTCTGAAAGCATTCCCAAGCTTTTGTTTGCCCGGGAAGATAGAGAATCGAGCGCAGATAGTTCTGGGTGACTGCTCTTGGTGTTATGGGAAAAGAATTCAGGTACAGAGTTTGCTGCGGGGAGATATTTCCAGAAAGAGGAACACTCAAGGGGAAAAAAAGCTAAACTAGCAAACAAAGATGTCATGTTACTTCTGCAAGGCTGCAACTCTGCTGCTAAAAAGATGATGTAAAGGCGAGTGAAACGCGTGTACAAACTGAGGTGTGAAATGGGAATTAGTGATGCGTGCCATTAGACAAAGTTCATCTAAAAATCCCCCCATCTGCTCAGCCCAGCTCCCTCTGTGTTTGGCAGGTACGGCCCTATAACGACAACAGATCTCTAGCTTCAAAGCCTTTAAAGCTTAAATGGGTTGAGGATCAAAAAAAAAAACTTTTAAGATTCCAGCCATGTTTCATCAATACCACACACCTTCACTCCTGGAGGGAGCCCCCCCCCTCGGCCCCCTCCACGCAGCTCAGCCTCTGAGCTCAAGTAGATGTTGTTAGACAATACAAAGAATTCCACAGAAACACTTCATACAGAATGGCAGTCCCGGAGATGTAATCCAATGCCATTCTTAGGCTTCATAATGTCCATGGTGATCAGGGGGGTGGCCAGTGGGACATGTCTCGACATAGCTGGGTTCAAACAGCTCCCTCATTCTCTAAAGCAACGCTTTGTTCACAGATCAATCCAGTCCTTTTTTTGCCTGACAAAGCCGCAACGTTTAACAGCAGGATTAAAAGCCCCAAATCCCAGCATTGGCACTTAGCTAAAGCAACAGAGGAGAGAGCAGAACAGTGAGATCTGATGCTCCACTGCCTCGTATGACCTACTGAGTGGGGAGCGTGCAGGCCCAGGTGGGAAAATCAAAAAGATCTCCGCTGACACTGACAACTTCATTTTCTTCATGCAAAGTTACTATGAATCGAGGTTTGCAGGTGAAGAGTGCAGTCATTTCACAAGCTGCATTAAAGTAAAATGAGATTCTCTCTGGAAACACACCCATGAAGTGCATTGCTCATATGTGATTCCACATGTTTACAAGCTTGAGAAGTCTGTGCAGTGAATGTGTGTTAATCCTTCCCTCCCAAAGCAGTCAGGATTTGCTAAGCAATACCATGGAGGACACACAGCCTGATAGGTCGGTCCAAGCATTTTGGGGCTACAAATAACGATTATTTTCACCATCAATTGAACTGACGATTATTTGCTCGATTAATCAGTTAATTGTTTTGTCTATCAGATGTCAAATAATAGTCCGTCACAATTTCCCAGATCCCAAGGTGGCGTCTTTGAATTGCTTGTTTTGTCCTACCAACAGTCCAAAACATTCAGTTAACTATCATATTTGACAAAGAACATCCACTGATCCTCACACTTCAGCAAATGACTGATTAATGAATGATCAGTTATCCAAACGGCTGCCAAGCAATTTTCAACTAATTGACAATTGACCCTTTTATTGTTTCAAGGGTCCATAAGTTTAGAATAATTTCCAATCACCAAGAAGTTTTCTGGAACAAAAACTTACACAATAAATATAGGGAAAATAGAGGAGGTGGCACATTTTATATCCATTGCTTGAGTAACCTAGAGAGTCTTTTAACAGCTCAACTAAACATGCAAAAATGTGAAATTTGTCTACAAGCAAGCGTACAATCCTACATAAATGGACAGTAAAGTTTCCAAAAGTATGATTTATTTACTTGGGTTTAAAAGGAGTGTTTCTTTCAAGGAAATTCCTACTTCCCCTATAATTAGTACCAAATTATATAGCTCTTTCCAAATAACTTGATAGTTTTTTATTTTTTATTAGAGAAACTGTGGAGGATCCTTATGTATATTATCAATATTATCAACCTCCTGCAGAGGTTACCAGACTGATGGAGAGATAAGATAGCATTTACAACACACTCACTGCTCTGGATTATACGAGGTTGACATGCACAACAGACACACACTGAACACAACACGGAGGGCCTTTAAAAAATAAAAGCATAAAAGAGAATGATTTAAATTCATTGGATTTATGTGTAGAGCTGTAACACATGAAGTGGGTTACTTCACCTCGTTCACGGAGATTTCTAAACAAATTCGATGATCCTTTGCAAACAGGCGGGGTATCAGCCAGCATCTTTTCTAATTCCTGCAAGAATAGAAGAAAATCCCAAATCAGTCATTCATTTCTAAAACCTGGGTAATCACAGCATAATGTTTGCTGGCATTACACTAATTCTAGTTTCACACAGATGAAGTGGAGATTCTGTAAAACAGCAGCAAGTGCTTTGATGACAAGACAACTCACCTTTTTTGTGAGGGACTTCCATACTCTCCTACCTAAACAAAACAAGGTTAACAGTTAGCGGATGATATATGTCTGACTTTTAAAAATATGTTTCACTGGTGAATTCTGTATTTAGGGAAATAGAACCAGGAAACAAAAGTGAAAACAGGTGTTTATGTGGACAGAAACACAAGCTGTATCTCTGTGAACGCATTCCGATGGTCAATAAAGCAGAAGATAAGATGGAGGCGTTGTAAAAAATAAAAAAACCTAGCTGGGAAATCACATCGATAACAACAATAACCCTCCACTGACACATTTTAAAGCCTGTGTCTAAAGCTGGGATTATGATTGCCATGTAATGGCTTGTGAGGTGTCTGAGTGAGAATCTGAAGATAAAAGTGGGGATATTGTCCTCAATGTTGGCATGTATTTGACGCTTTCAATTCATGTTTCATAACCAGCAAATCTTATGGATCTGATATGAATAATTTACATGACAGCATGTTAAGCTTTCACTCAAATGGTTCACTTCAAAACGGCCTCTAAACTCCACCATCCTGTGCTTCATGTGTTGTCTCTGAAATGAACCATCAGTGATGCATAATCATGTCCAAGGCAAAAACCCATCTCTTTTTACAGCCACAATATAACCATAAAACACCATGATTACTATTTTGCAACACTTTAGCCATTAGCCACCAGAGAACAATGACGCACGGTATATTACATTAGTACATTAGTGCTACCTCCCTCATTAGATGCCAATGTCCAAAACATTACAGCAGGCCACACACCTTAAATCTTAATCAGAATGTCTTATCATTACATTCATGGCATCCATACTAGGCTGTTTGGTCACTCTGGGTCTCTGCGAGTTTGTTGCCACATAAATGAGCCATAAAAGTGGGGTTGCTGGTAAAGATGTCTATCTTTATGCAGGTGTTATGACTGAAGCTCTTATTGTCTGATGACACTTCACAGGCCCTCAGCAACAAGTAACGTTCCAGGAAACAGCACTGGGGCTTTTTTTTTTTTTTAAATCTCAGGTAATTGGAAGGTGAAGGAGCAGGGATTTATCTGATGACTTGACGGAAGTGTAATTAAGCTAATGGCTGCTGACAAATGTGGCTGATTTCTCCACAGAGCAGCAAAGATTATAGAGGCAGTGCGGCATCTGCAGTGCAGCACACTGTTACAGTCCTCATGAAGGAAAATGGGCTGCCACCTCCTCTTATAAAAATAACTTTATATAAGAAGAATAAAAATACATAACGAATCTCAAGTCTTTAAGTTCTAAAACCACATCAGAGTCTGTATCCTCTGCATTTTAGATATATTGAATTAGCCCGGTTCCACAAAGGAACTTTTCTAGGAACCCAGGAACCATCTAAAGCCCAGTTCAGACTAAAGATTTGCGACTAGACGAGCTGAAACTTGCAACTTCTTGCAATGTGCCGGTCTGCGACAGTCTGAAACCTGCCAGTTTACACCAGTGAGACTAGACGAGACGGTGTATCGTTACCATAGCAACGACTCCGTGCCGGCTTTTTTCAGGCATTTTTTGTAGCTGGATATAATTTGTAGCGTCTTAAAATATGAACAACGGTAGTGATAGTGAGTTACTTGCTATAGTTGCATTTCTAGTATTGATGAAATGACAAAAACTTAAAGAAACCAGAGGGTCGAGGTGACCAGCTGACTTTGCTACGAGCTGCTTGGCTGTTGAAACAGGTGACGTACCTTATGATCTAAAACCAGACGCTGGTGACTTGACAAGCAGCAGGGGACGCCATCAGCCGGCTTGAGTCGAACTGAGACGGGCCAATTCACACCGCTGCAACTTCTCCCTGCGACGCTCTAAAACGGTTTTGATTTGTCGCGAATCTTTGGTGAAGCTTGAGAGAAACCAGGATCTAAATATAGTTCCTCTCCCACAGTTCCTGACCGCAAAAAAACCCTTTCTCTGGGGATAGTACTTTCCGATGATCCAGGAACTATTGGGGCAGAGTTTTCAGGGCTGAACGTCGCTCACTGGGCAAACACAAAGCGCAGGCTGCCACAACTTGTGTAATGAATTTATTCACACAGTCAGCAAGCACTGAGTGCAACTAGAATCAATATAAGGACGAGTTCTTAATCTCGTAAAGATTGAATAACAAACGTATGTAGTCGACTTCCTAACTACTCTGAACACACACGGGACATCCTGGTTTATTTCCTGAGTTTTGTTCCTGTGGCTCCATAGTTCTTGGAAGTATTTGGTCAAAAAGGGGCAAAGTTTTAACATGAATAGAAAACATTTAATTTACGAAGACGAAAGAAAGAAATTGAACAATTAATCAATTGTCAGCATTGTTGTTGATTAATTCTCTGTCAATGGACTAATTGATTAATCGACTAACTGTTTAAGGCCTAAACATCACTATTGATTCCTTCCTTCCTCCAAAGGATGCTTAGTATTGTGGTATTTAGTAACAGGAGTGCACTCACTCTTGGGTTCATTCAAACTGATGGACTCGATGAAGTTGAGCGGCGTCATGTAGAGCTGGCCCTCGCACTCCACTGAACTGAACAGGCGAAATCTGTTCTCATAGGACGACATGTACACATCTCCATCATCCAGACCATAGGTCCTGGCCTGTAAACACACACACACACACACACACACACCATCAGGAAATATTGCAAATCATATCAACAGTGATAATACTGTCTGAAAGATGCTTTTTATGAAATCCACGGAAGCTTTTCTTGTCACGAAAAGCCTCGCTCACATGGAACAACAAAGAGGCCCATGCTTTAATTCAGTAATGGGGCACATGTTATGTCAGCCCTATTTTTCATCCCTGTGCAGCAGATAATGTCCCTACAACTGTTCAAACCCAGCCAGATCAGAGGGCTGGATTGGTGAAGACAGAGTGGATCTCTCTGTCCGGTGGCACAGGGCCAGGTCCACTGGGCACAGAGCAAACACCCAGGGAATGTGTGCCCCCCTCTGCTTAACCATTAAACCCCCTCTAACCACCCCCGCCTCTCATCAAATGTCAGCCCCTCCGCCAAGCCCCAGTGTCCAGTTTCCTGTGTCCCTGGATTCCTGCTGCCTGTGGACACCAGTCAAGGTTTCCTCCCTCCTACCCGCAGATATGAAACAAGAAATCTCCTGTAGCTCGAAGTGTGCAAAGCAGACCTGGTTTACATGGTTTACATGTTTGTTTACATCCCCTGTGATCCATGAAAATCTTGTCAACAATGTCAGCACATGTCTGAGCTAAAGAGACGTACTGGAGAAGTGCTGGCATGTAGGCTAATAGGGCCAAATACACATCATACAGGGGGCAGACAAAATCACTTGAACATCTGATATAGTGCAGAAAAACACAACAGTGCTGCAAAAACCTGTGTAACTCTAATAAGTAGTGCTGGAGTAAAAATAACATCTGAATAATCGATTAATTGGGAAACACATTTCTCAAGAAAATATGCCAACATTTCCTGGTCTCCAGGGTGGCAACTAATGATTATTTTGTTGCTGCAGTTTAGACACTTTAACACTCTTTACTTTCTTCCTGCAAGAAGCAGGTGATGCCAGAACTTCCGACTTTGTTTCATCCAACCAACAGCCGAAAACCGCCATTTTTAATCTACAATGATGTAAAATAGCAAAAAGAAGCTAGAACCAGCAAATGTTTGGCATTTTGCTTGGTTAACAACTTGAAAATGTTTCACTTTACAAGTTGATGAGGGCTATCTCCTTGTACGTTAAGTTTGGATCTCTGTGAGGTATAACACTAATCAATTATCCAAATAGGTGATTCATTTTCTGTAGAATGACTAATAGATTAATCGACTAATTGTTTAAGCTGTAAAATAGATGCACTGTCCGCTGGTTTTAATTTCTCAAATGTGAGGATTTGCTGCTCTTCTGTTATATATCACTGTAAATTGAATATGTTTGGGTCTGAAGCTTTTGGTTGAACCAAACAAGCAACCTGAAGATGTCACCTTGAGCTCTTGGGAAGTTGTGACGTCTCTAGTTTCTGTTAAATTTATATAGGGACAAATCATAATAGAAGTTATCTCAGGGCACCTTTCCTATAGAGCAGGTCTAGACCGCACTTTAAACTCTAAGAATAAATCAATTATTGGAATAAATAATAAATCCAGCACCAACAACACCACCAGATATGGCATCACAAAAATGGCCACATATAAGAATCAAAAACTCTGATAAAGTATGAACAAAAACACACTAAAGGCTTCCCAAAACTACAAATAATTGCTAGGCTATTGTAGTGGATTACTTTTTTACATAGTGTTATTTTGTCCACAACCTAAAACTATAAATACAGTATAATGTATACAAGTAATACATCTATTTTCTCTTAGTTTTCTTAAGGTGAGTGCTAATTATGCGACACGTACGCAGAGAAAGCAGACACGACCTTCAGCTATGGCAGCAATTAGGTCACGTGATCTATGAACTGCCTTTGGCCAGGTTGCCATTTCAGCACCAAAGGTCGGGATAGCACCTTATGGCGACGACACGTTAACGTTACCGTAGCTTCACGTGCACTAGGCTATATGATGCAGGCTAATTATCTGCCATTGCTGCTGTGTTCACGTGAGAAAAAATAAAAATGAAATTGAAGCATTTTGAACGACTGCAGGTGTTTTTGGTCAGACTGTATGTGAGCTGACTGTTGCCACTATAAGCCGCGCAGCTTGACAAATGGCCCACTGTACCTTATCGGTGGCAGAAACTGATGGCAACGCCAGATGAAAGAGTCGAGCCTCGACATGGCTCTTCAGTCCGGAGCGGCAGTAATAAGCAGCACCGGCCGCGGCGGTGACGCACGCTCCAGCTGCGACAACTTTCAGCGCTTTTGTCGCCTTCGAGGATATTTGCTGTTTCCGCGCCGTGAATGTCGCTGTTTTAGAGCTGAGTGAAGGGATAAGCCTGCGCAGGGCAGCCATGGCTGTTTACACTGAGGTGTCGTAACCGATAACGTGCGGAGCGGAGCGGAGCAAAGCAGCTCGAGCCGCCTGCTGCTGCTCCGAGCTCGCGAGATATGCCGTGTGTATTTCAGCTCGCTCTGGGATTTAAGGGCGTCAAATTCGTGAGAGTGAAGGAAATGTTTAAATCTTTGGATAAACATAGAGACAGGCGCTGAATTATGTCTCACTTCTAGTGGGGTTGATTTAAAGTGTCGTATATTTTGTGTTACAGATTTAATTTGAATTTTAAGTAAGTGCTCAGTTTAAACCCACAGC
The DNA here is from genome assembly GCA_002120245.1 of Maccullochella peelii. NCBI lineage: Eukaryota > Metazoa > Chordata > Actinopteri > Centrarchiformes > Percichthyidae > Maccullochella > Maccullochella peelii. The sequence goes on along the minus strand of LKNJ01000470.1, from coordinate 258,683 downwards.
CCACCACTAACTCTCTCACCCTGTGTGTCTCTCTTATTTTATGCCTTAGGAGAAGGAAAAAAAATCCCTGCCAGGGCACGTCTGAACTGTGACAGCCCCGCCCATTACTAGTCCTGTGGTTTTGCACCTGCCTCACCACCCCTGCCACTTTGAGCTCAAAACCTCCAGGAGCTCCTGTACCTGCATTGCAGCGGGTTATTCAGCCCTCACTACTGAATCCTCCTCTGCTGTGTCTCCTGCACGGCTCCACTGAGGCGTCACCATCCGCTGTGGACAGGTATGCAACATGAGGGCTATCTGAGCAGCAACTGCAGCCCACCCACAACTGATGAGGACGCAGCGGTAAAATAAATAAATCAAATTAAATTAAAAAGGAGAAATCGGTGCAGCCAGCAGCGCAGATTTGGTGAGTGTTTCATGTGAGGGGAGAGAAATCCGCGCGTCCGCGTGTTCTTGTACATGTGCTAAGTAACGGAGGAGGTGGACGTAAACATGCAATAAGTGACAGTGGCAACCAGGTAGTCTACTACGCAAGAGCGCTCCCTCCGGACCTCCTCACTGAACTTTACCCGCTGAGCTTAAACGCGATGGCTGCTGCTGCTGCTGCTGCTGCAGCTCTGGGGGAAGTTGGAGGCGTTTTGCACGGCATCGAAGGTGTCCCACAGGTCGGGTCCCATTTCTTCCTGACCCCTCTTGGGGACAGTCCGACGCTTCTGGGGGAGCACCTCTTACCAGGGGACAGGCTCTCGCGAAGCACCACGGCGGATTTAACGCACCTCAAAGGGATTCTCAGGAGGAGACAGTTATACTGCAGAACTGGTTTTCATCTGGAAATACTTCCGGATGGCACAGTGCAAGGGACGAGGAAGGACCACAGTCGTTTTGGTAAATACTGGGAGAATTATTTTTAATATATTTTGGTAGCAAACAAAATATAAGGCAATAGAAAGTGACCAGCAGTAAAACTACTAATTGTCAAAATAATCGGTCACAAGGAAAGAGTGAATAAGAATTATGAAAATAACAAGCTTATATATGATATAATTGTGTTTATTAAAATGTATTAACTGTGCCAATAGGCTGCTGTCAATTGTTTGAGCTTCTTTGATAATATTCTTTCATCTTTGTCAAAGTCTGTACAGAACAACTGTGTTATTCTTCTCCAGGTATTTTGGAATTTATAAGCCTCGCTGTTGGGTTGATAAGCATTAGAGGGGTGGACAGTGGACTCTACCTGGGGATGAACGACAAAGGAGAGCTGTATGGCTCTGTAAGTACCATCCTTGCTTATTCATGTTGAATCAAATCCTTGTTTCTTTGACCCTGTGATGACCCACAAGGAGCTTTTTTTTCATTACTAATATTTGGAGAATTTGATTTTCAGGAAGATTAATTTAAAGAAATAATGAAGTGTGTCATGTGCCTTTCTATGTCTGCATCATGAGCCAGGACGTCTCTTATGTTGCATGTTTGGTTTTCAGGAGAAGCTCACTGCTGAATGTGTCTTCAGGGAGCAGTTTGAGGAGAACTGGTACAACACGTACTCCTCCAACCTCTACAAACACGGAGACAAAGGGACGCGTTACTTTGTGGCATTAAATAAAGACGGGACGCCAAGGGACGGGACTAAATCCAGGCGGCACCAGAAATTCACACACTTCTTGCCCAGGCCTGTGGACCCTGACCGTGTGCCAGAGTTGTACAGGGATATCCTGGGACACAGCTGAGACCTGGAGGCCTGGTCCAGTTCAGGAATAGCTGCTAAAGCCCTGGCAGGCAGGGAGCAGAGAAGAGAAGAGGGACGCAGGCGTGGGGATGTGGCTGGTGCAGGCTGGTGGACAGCAGCCCGGCCAGCACGGATAAAGGCACCGGGGCCTCTTGGAGGAATGCACGGGCCATCTCTCAGCAGCCAGGAGGACAGGCCAGAGTGTCTGCACACTTGGCATGAGGGGGTCGTTTGTTTTAGAGGCCGGACGACCCTAAAAAGTACCTGCGTGGAATAGGAGACGAATGGGAAACGGAGCTGAATGGTCAGGGAGCTTCTCCTCTGACGGAGACGTCAGCTGACGTGGAGTCTGTGGGAATCTGTACTGTCATGAAATGGTACTTTTAATTTGGGTACTAAGTCAGAGAGTTTGTTCAGAAGGACTTTGAAGGAATTCAGTTTTTTTTCTGTACCAATGTACCAATTTATTTATTCATTTTAGAAACATATATTTATGTTATATATTTATTTATTTGAGAATATATTTTTACAGTTAGATAATTGCAATATAGAAAAACCACTAGAAACTGTATCGATTATATAAAGACTGAGACACTGTACCATTATGTCTTTTATTCTGAGAAAAGCTAGTGATGTGCTGTAATATGACCAAAAAATATGAAACATATTGGCAACGATCCCCACTTCTGAAATGCATTTTATCACAATAATGGCATGAATCAATTTAAAATAATAACCTTTGTAATGTTGACATATTAATTATAACCTGACTACTGTTACATGTGTTACGGGAGGAATCAGAAGTCAACAAACTGACAATACAAATAATAAATTGCTCAAAATGTGCAAAAGGTATTTTGTTAGCAGCTCACTTTGTGTCCACTTCCAACCAATGTTCCTTGAAAAAACCCACATTTTTACTTTTAAAAGAGCAATATTTTAAAAGAAGTACACTTTACTGGTTGCCTTTGTCTTTCTGAGTTTAAACATATAAACCCACTTACGAGATCAATGTTGTCTTTCTTTATGGACGCCATTATGCCGAGAGACGAGTCGTAGATCTGATGCACGCATAAAACTTCAAAGCCTCCCTCCTGAATCCTCTGAATGTAGACACTGCGCAACACCAATACGATCAGAGCCAAATAAAATGTGACCTTTAGCTTAGGCCCAGCAACTTTAGCTGCTGTATAAAAGTGGAGGTCAGAGCGATAAGGACTAAGTAACCTCTGCTGACAGTTTGAGGATGGGAGACTTGTTGAAATGTCTTTAATTCAATAATAGAAGTAAAGGTGTCCAAGACATTTCTATGTAATGCCTAATTTTCTTGTTTTCAGACAGCTTCTTTTTCTTTGTGTTAAAAATGTTTAATGGAAAGATTGTTTTACTGTCATTTTTAACAACAGAAGCACTAACTAGAAGTGTTTTATAGTTGGAATTAGGAGGTACAAAGCAGCTAAAGTTTATTTTTAAAAAGCCACTATCTCATATCTGTGCACAGTTTCCGCCACGGTTGGGGGAAGATCTGTGTTGAAGCATGAAAAGCCAAGCCTGTGATCTCAGCGTGTGTGTGTGTGTATGTGTGTGTGTGTGATGGCGAGCCAGTGGGGGTGTTTCAATACGGGGAGTCAAACCTGCTGCCAACTCTCTCCTGTCTACAGTGTGATACTGCGGGACTTTCCCACCTGCACACCTTGAACATCAACGCGCTTCTGTCGTCGGTTAACGACAGCATCCCAGGGTGTATTATAACCTGCGTGCACGTGGACATCCCCCGTCCACCAGGTAAACTCACGCAAGCTTATTTCAACATGACAAAGGGTTCTGGAGCTTGTTTTTGGAAATGTGCTGTCACTGCTCGTCTTTCTGTAGCTTCATAGAAAAGTTAACAAGCGTGAAAATGATGGACAGGGCGGGATTCATTCCTCTCCTGTCCCATCGTTCCAAGCTAAAGAGTGCATTTCCACAATAGCTTGTCCATGAATTTGACCTGCAGCTTTTTTTGTCGTTGCAATACCTCCAGAAAGGCTAAAGTCTCAGTGCAGGGCTCGTCGCCATTACCCTTGTGGCCATGAAAAGCAGACTTTGTGCAAATCTAAGAGCGTAACCCCCGCCGCCCCCCTTTTGACATTTTGAAGGTCATCTCTCTAAACGCACTGGAAATCCTGACTTGTGATACCTGATGCCCAGAAGTGCTCTTTGGCACTTGTTTAACCGATGTTTTTGGAGTCTACCTGGCCCCCGAGACAGATGCTTTTGTTCCACCTACTCCTCCTCCTCCAGGTGGTCTGTGGCTCCTCGCTGGAAACACTTAAATCCCTCATCCGCACCCACTCTGGAGGGCCGTCTCGCACGCTTAATGGACGCTCCCTGACTTTCATCACCTCCTCAGCAGCAGCCTTAAAGGGCTCTCGTGGAAACCCAGTCAAGTGTGTGTGTGTGTGTGTGTGTATATATGGCATGAGTCCACGGGGCAGGTGTGGAAGTCAGTGATCTTCTGTGTCTATCTTCGCAGTCCAGTCAGACAGCGCAGGTGTTCCCTCAGCACTCAAGCCGTCACACTCTGATCTCAGGCCTGCTGTTTGTCAGCTGGGGATATGACTTAGCAGCAGCAGCAGGAGGTGGAGGTGGAGGAGGAGGAGGAGGAGGGTGGAAATATAGCCCGGCTTTGTTGTCTGCCCCCAATTACCAGAGAGCATAATTTCTATATTTAGTAGACCGCGTTGGGGAAGACAGGGGAGGTGCCGAGAAGCTCACCTGTTGCTCCAAAGCCGTGGCCACTTCTAAGAGTGTGTTTGCGCAGGGATGGCGTCTGCAGCTTTGTGTCATTTGAATCCTGCAACTATTGATTTCAGGCTCTTTGTTGTTTGTTTATTCCTTAGTAAATTGCCGTGCGCACAAATTATGAGCTGCATGTGTGTTTATAGGGATTACAGCAGAAGTGTAAGTATAGCGTTATCCACTTGATACTTTGGGGCTTTCATCCGAGTCCACAGAGAAAGAGAGAGAGCCATTCTGGAAAAATCTGCAGCCAGTGGTCCCAAATATCAGCCTTCCATCCATCCATCCTTCATGTTTTGTGGCCTGAAAAAAATATCGTCTTTCACACGGTTCAATCATTTTTAGTGTCATAGCTAAGAGGATTTTGTGGTCTGCCTCCCACAAGCGGCAATTAGACCAGCATACCTGATTTACTGACACTCCACATCGCAAGCCGTCAGCTCCAGTTGAAAATATGCTCCTCTGTTTGCATCTCCATGGAGACATTAGTAGAAAAACAACAATGTTTAGGTGTCGTGAGGAAGGAAAAAAAAAAAAGAAAAGAAGAGGATCATTTCTGCAGAGCTCAGGCACACCGTTGCAGGCCGTGCCAGTGACTGACAGTGTTTTGTTTAACTAAAGGGATCTGAACACACAGTACTCACACAGCACACAGATACAGAGACAGGTCGACAAGAGGTAAACAGGATATGGTTGTAGTTATATAAGTCATGACATACTGTGATATACACTTATCTAGATAACAGGGTTTTGTTTAAAATTGAACATAGTTTTTATCCTCAAGCAGTGAAGTTCTTGGTTGGGAAAACAACAAAATCTTTACATTCTGTATCCTTTATAATATGACGTTTATTGAAATATGAACCACAGGAAGTGTGTTAGGCCACACCGATATTATACTCTGAATGAAGTATTTGTACTTCAGGATTTTCCTTTTTGTGGTACTTTATTCTACATTTCAGAGAGAAATATTGTACTTTTTACTCCAATACAATGATTTGAAATCACCTAGAAGAAAGAAGCATGTTTCACATTTCAAAGTCTTTTAGTTTCTAGGAAGTTGTCTTTAATAATCTGGATATTCAGTTTAGGTTTTTGAAGAATACCAACCCCCCCCCCCACATCTGCCGACCAAACCAGCGTGTGAGTCCCTCCGGAGCAGCCATGTCACCCCTTCCTCTGGCCCATGTGTCCACATTACAGAGTCACAAATTAGGTCTTGACATTTGGGCGCTATAATTGCCCCCTGAAAAGCATGAGGCATCAATTAGGCTCTCAGCACCATGACAGGTTATCCCTACAGGACATAATCGCCCTGCTGGACTGCTCGGCTGGACTGCCCCGCCAGGGCACACACAACACATAAACACACACTCACACACACAGAGTTTATAGTTCACTGGTTAATGTTTGGTAGCAATCAAGCCAAGACAGGGCATACAATTTGGCAACATGTTGTATAAATAGTTTGACATTGTCATTATTTAATTAAATCATCATTTTGAAAAGATAGCTGTGGGACAATAATGTGTGTGGAGGCCGTGCTGGAGGAGTGGCAGTAGGTCTCAGGGTGCCACTGCACTAATAACAGCATGGATCCCTTTGATTTCCCGACTCTGGTGCCGTCTGACAGTTTCTGCTCCCGCAGGGCGTGGAGATCTTTAGGGTCAGAAAAAAGGTCAATTGGTTCATTTCCATAGCTTCTACTTTAAACATTCTTGTAGGCTTTGGAAGCAATTCAATCAGCAGTGAAAACATGGGTTAGCAGCGTGGAATTACCAGCCGTCGTTAACGATGCAGGCAGCGTGCTCATAAACAAGACGGATGTATCCCACGGAGAAATACAACATAAACTGTGTGCAGCGCTGCAGGATTGTGAGATATGAGTTGGATGTTTTTCAGTGCTGAAAGATATTAGAGTTAATGGATGTAATATTTACTTAGAACGATGTGCATAATAGACAAAAAGCTTAGAACATTATGAATATAATGTATGAGTGACGAGGACTTGCAATTATCTTTTTGACGTTTCTTTTTGTTTGGTGAGATGACAGACTTATTTACATATTAGTGTTTAATATACTGGCTTTATAAAAAACAAATATACACACAATTATTTATGTGCTTAACAAATGGAAAATGGTGATCAGAAGCAAATGGAATTTAAAAAATGCACGATGAATATCATGCCCATTAACCATTTAATTTAATTTCACGTTTTAGGATCCCCATTATCCTCCTCAATGCAGAAGATATTCTCCCTGGGGTCCACTCAACACATATACACAGACTCATATACATATACAGTCTACACATGACATGACCATGTCACAATTTATATTCGATTAGATCATTTTAACCAGTTTGGTCGCCCCTGCCCAGTGAAAAAAAATAACAAAAGAGACACAAGTCAATCACAGCAGACAACATATGAAAGAAATATTGCCACTACTGTAGTAACACTAACACACAAACTGTATATTCCAAAAGGACATCAGTGTAACTAAGCAGCAGGCCTAGCCACTAAATAAAAAATATATATACAACTGATCAATTAATAAGCAATGCACTTAAAAACAAGACCAGTAAAATAGGCAATATATGAAAACAAAGCCTTAAAAATTATGTCAAAGCTAGAACCAATATCACAGAAAACAAGCAAATTATACCACATGCAGGTTTCACAGCTGTGGGCACAAAAGCAACATACTTTTTAGACTATAAAAATCACCAAATAGCAGGTGACTGTGAAACTGAAGTATGGTTCCATAAATGCACACAGATGAACCATTATGGCAAAAGCTCAACGATTTAAATGACAGATTCATGACAATTAATGCTGAAAAAAGAAATGCTATATTATATTTTGCATTAAATATCAAAGGATCTCTAAATTTAGGAGTACTCCTTAAAATTTGATGCAAGAAAAAACAAGCCTTCCTCTCTTCATCAACAGATGACCTCACCGTGTGAGGCTTTCACTTAAGCATGTCTGTCTTGATAGATCATGCCGAGTGTAATTGTCTATTTTGACCATGAGAGCTGAAGACGCCAAAGCAAAGAGTCCAGCTATGTGCAACGCTCACTGCCTGATGTAGGAAGACTGTACTCTCACTGCCTGCCGGTGAAAGTGGAAATGTGCTTTGTTGCCCCTCAGTCAGGCGGAAAATTGCAAACCCATTTGTCATTGTGTGCCAAGATGCAGAGGTCAGTCAATGGATTCCTTCATGACAAGCTTATGGAATCGAATGTTTTTCCACGGCCTCACCCTTTCACACCTGCACCTCCAGGTAAAATAACAAAACACAGGGAGAAAGAGAGAAAAGAGGGCTTAGAGAGAGCGACTTAAAGACAGGGGAGAGAAAAACGATACGCAAGAAGAATTTACCGTGAAACCTTGCACGTCTATTGCCCATTTCATCTTATTTGAACCCAATATACATTTAGCTCACAGTGGCAGATGAAATGCCAGGTTTTGGCCAACGTCCAAACCTGGAGAATACCGCTAATTATTCCTGCCTGCGACCACAGAACATTCTTACAGCCTCAAAAGGAAGTTGTTTGTTATCCTCTCGGTCAAAACAGCAACTGCTCTATTTAAGGTAATAACAGAAACACTTAACAAAACTTTTCCACAGCTTGACTGACTGCTTAATCCTGCGGAGAGGCTCAGAGGCTGCAGCGGTGTTCCCCTCAGATCTGATGCACGTGGAACATCAAAGACGGCTACCAAAAACGAATTCAGCTTTCAAATCAGTCATTTTAATAGTGTGAGTTTGTCTCAGTGTGTGTGCACCAAACGCATTATGAAGTAGTGTCTGCAGAAGATCAATAGAGATCAATATAATTGTTTTTCTGCTTGAGAGCAGCGTAGTGTGAGACGAGGCTAAAGTCATGCAAATAACTTTTTATGCTTAAGTAGTTTTGTCCATCCATTACCCATTATCTATAACGCTTATCCTCAGAGGGTCGCAGGGGGGATGGAGCCTATCCCAGCTGACATTGGGCGAGAGGCGGGGCCCTGGACTGGTTGCCAGCCAATCACAGGGCCGACACATAGAGACAGACAAACATTCACACTCACAGTCACACTTACGGCCAATTCTCGGTTCAAACCGAGAATTGCACCACCGTGCTGCTCCACACGTTGTCCATGAGTTTGTTGTCTTTATAATTTTTGTGTCCTTTAATACAGGGTGACGAAAAACATAAACAATCAACATGTCCGCCATTGTGGAACGTGACGTCTATTCTGCACATCATGATTGGTTGATGCCTGTATTCGCTGTGCGAAAGCTCAGAAATATCGACTTTGTTACGATAAAAAATGACGACGCTTTTTCGCCGCATAATATTCATGTTCTGTGTGAAAGTACTTATGACAAAATATACTGAAGTGCAAATTAAGCACACGAAAAAAAACACCTCCGGTGTGTAAAGGCCTTTAAGGTGTGAAATTTCTTTTTCACAGCGCTTAGATCAATTCTTGTCAAGTAATCCTTAAATTAAACAGACAAAAATCATTTTCCTTTCTGTTCCAGAAGAGTGTGTTTAATAATTGCGTACTGGATATCTCCATTGACATTTCTGTCGAGATAGAGTTTAAACAGGGCTTTGCCATACAGTACATTAATCTGTAGCTCTTACATAGTTAGATTGTATAAATCACAGGGCTAAACATGAACAAGCCCCGGCGAGTTACGAGGCACAAGTGATCCAAGAGTGCCGCTTGAGTCCCAGTTGTTTTGGAGAACAGGGAAGAGTCTGAGCCAACACACACAACCACTTCAGAGGAATCAATGTGAATCAATAGGCCTGTAATCTGTTACGCTCCAAAACTCTACATTCAAGCCGCAATTACATCACTGATATATAAAGTATGTGTGTGTAATGTAAAAGGTGGATGAAAGTGGATTCAAACAGTTTACACAACTGTCATGATGATCGTAACCTCAGATCAAATGATTAAAATGGCCTTTTATAAAAAGAAAAACAGAAGATATGATTGGCTTTTCAGTTTGTGAGCTGACTGCTGTGGCTGATCTCAGAGAGTGTAAAAACGTTGTGGGGAACTTCAAACAGGCGTTGAAGCAGAGCTCAGATCCTCCTACACAATAATAACCTTGAGTGCTTCTGGAAGAAGGAAATCCCCTGGCCAGGAAAGACACATCACTCCACTACAGAGGCAACGGGCCGGGCGGTTTAACACAGCCAATCCACCAAACACAAGTCTACTGGATGGTACAAACCCGTGTTATTGTAACAGAGTGTTAACTTAGACCACAAACATCCACATATATAAACACTACTGATTGTGTTTAGCTTCAGTGATCCTGAGGTGGTGGCATTATTAAAGAAAGTTTCCAGTTAGATGTTTTCATGGGACAAATGAAACTAGCAAGGTCAAAAATCTCAAATATTACGTCAATGTCAGTGAAGTGTGAAGATAATTTTTTTGCAAAACAGCAACAAATCTCGCCTCCTTATGGTGTTTACAGAACAAGATAGTATTATCTCTCACCCAGGTCTATAAGTCAAATAAGTAAGCTTATTAAAACAGCCCCAAATCACAAGTTTGTCTCAGAGAGCTTTACAGCACAGCACACAACAATATCTATGTCTATCCTTAGACCCTCAATTCAGATGAGGAAAAAAAATCAACGAAAATATGGGAAAAGGAAAGAAAAAAATCGGAGAAACATCATGAGGAGCAACAGGATAGGGATCAGTCTTCCAACTGTGTGCTACAAACACAAGCATTTTTGATGATCGCCTCTGTCCAATCCTTTCGTCATATCACATTTAACCAATAGTTAAGTTGTCTTCAAATGTATTTTTACTTGTAGTGGCAGTTGGTATGCGATAAAATTTCAATTTGGAGCCATTAATCAAAATTTTTAACATTTTTTACCATTTATTCCTTGATACTGGCACCCAACAACACAGCAAGATGACATTTTTGGTAGGTTATGTAGCCTGCTACTCTGAGTTGATTTGTGTTTGCCTGCAGCTAACGCCGTGACGTAATCATGATGTCAGCACTAAAAGGGTCTATTAGACACAATATTGCCCCAACTTATATTAACAAGGTAAAACTAGACTTAAATTATCTTAAAAACTCAAGAACCAAATAATGACATGAAGGTTTCCTGGCCCACGTGTAAAAACTCCAAACTCAGTAACAGAATCTGTAGAGGACTTCTTGCAGGCCCATATCAATCAAAATCCATCCCAGCATGCTGCTTACGACTGCTGATTTCTCCCAGCTTATCACAGATTCAGAGGTTAATCAGTCACGCCTCAAACAGGCCTTTATTTTGCGAAAGCCTGCATTTCCCCCAGTATCAAAGGCAACATGAAAAACCAGAGCAAGAGGCTGCAGCAGGTGATAAGCTGCGAGAGTTAAACAAGACTGCAAAAAGATTCACCCTTCAAAGGAAACTTTTGGATACTCATACTTCTGTCTAGAGGAATGTTAATTCATAGAGTGATATCAGCATGCAATGCAGTTCTTAAAATGTAATAAATGAGAGTTTAGAACAACTTTTGTCCCAAATAGGAAAGAAAATTAAGAAGTAAACAAGACTAAGAGTCTACAGCCATGCTAGCGGCTTTGTGAGACTGTACTTAGACATGGCAGTCCTTTGAGTTAAATGCTAACATCAGCATGCTAACATAGTCACAATGACAATGCTAAGATGCAGATGTTTAGCATGGAATGTCATTAGTTTTGCAGGTATATCTGACGGTGGCGCTATGAAAAGTGAGGATCACCAAAGTGATTACAATTCATCCTGAGGGGGCCATGAACGTCTTTACCAACTTTCATAGCAATCCATCCAATAGCTGTCGAGACATTTCACTCAAAACCATAAAATGTCCTGGTGGCGCTAGAGGAGAAATCAGGGGACTACAAAAGTCTGTAGGATTCATCCTCTATGGAACATGAATGTCTCAACAAAATTTCATGGCAATCCATCCAGTAGTTGTGGAGATATTTCATTGGAGGACTCAAGCATTAGCTAGCATGCCCCTTACCTCTGAGAGGAATAATAATGGTGATATACTATAGTCTATATAAAGGCTAACATGATCCAGTCCAGTACCTGGTATAACAAGAATGCATAGATTAGTAGTTGTTGGACACAGGAGGGGATTTGACAACGCTTTGGCCTTCTCTTCCTCCTGCTCATAAGGCATGCATACCTCTCCACGTCCCAGTAACTAATCATCATACAGATCTGGCCAAGAATAAAGTAGCTGGACACACAGGAAATATCATATTCAAGCTTTCTAGAGTTTCACCTGTGCTTCCCAACTTCATTTCCCATGCCTCCACCAAGAGGATGTCAGTATTGTCTGCTTCAGTAGGCAGAAATTAGACTTCAAAGCTTTGAGACCCGGCAGAATGGGTTTGGGGAGTCGTTCAAATGTTCCAGTGTTTGAGTGGAGGACCTTTTATATTCTCACAATAATGTTTACTGTGCTTGCTCTAATAGGCTGGTCCAGCTCACATTGTTCTGACTGGTTGGCTCTGGTCCTTCACTAACCCAGGTGTGTTTTTATTGGATTCAGACTTATCAGTGAGATGATCAGGAACCTGTTGCCAACTAGGCAGGTCAGCCACCCCGTGTTATGAAACCAGAAACGTTTGTTAGAAAAAAGAAAGACATTGCATGGCTTAACTGTGAAAGAGGGGAGAAGGATAAGATTCAGAAGTAAAATGTAAATGTTAATTGAAGTTATCTTTAAGAGAAATGAGCCAGGACAAGCTGTAGCACCTTCGCTCAGATGGTTGACACCCTCCTGCACAGGAGGATCAAAGTGCTTCTCTGTGCACATTAGGAAAATACAGGGGACTCATTTCAAGCGCTCAAAGTGCCACATAGATGCTTAGCCACACATTCCCCCTGTCAGAGGCAAACAAAGACAGTTTTCTGGGAAGAGAAAGGTATGTCGTTTCCTCAACATGCCTCACCTGTGGAGACCAATCACAATAGCAGTTACAATCCCGAGCCCTGAAGGAAGATAGGTGAGGGTTTATGTTGTCATTGGTGGATGTTTTACAATCGGGTGTCATACATCTCGCAGTTAATGTTTATTTTCAGAGGGACCACCTCATTCCTTTGGTCTGACCCAGAAAGATGCAGCGTATAATCATAACAGCATTGATAGGAGCATGTTTAAATGTCTGCAGAGCGGCAGACGTTACACATTCATTCAGCTTCTGCTGTGTCAACAAGCAAGCTGTCACCCTGTGAACTAGACGTGTTATCTTAATTTTAGGCAACACATTCAACATTCAAATATTAAAGTAAAACACAAGCAAGCGGTAGATGCTAGAGTTCTTACTTTGTCGTTATTTGAAAAGCAGTTTCTCTTCATAGTTAGATTTGTAAGAACTGTGTGAAATGGGGGTTGTTTTTAATGATAGCGAAGGTGCAGCCAAAGGGGAAGATTAGTGCCAGGCTCCTGAGGACAAGTGAGTGGTGGCTGCACTGAGAAGGCCATATTGTGTTCCTTTACCCGTCATGGTTGGTACACCTGAACAGAACAATGTTAAAGGGTCAGTACACCCACAGTATGAGGAAAAAAAGATATATTCTCGCATACCTCTAGTAGTATCTAGCCATGCAGATGTTTTTGGTTTCATTTGTCTAGGTCAGTGGCAGAAGAAGTGTTCAGATGCTTTATTTAAGTAGCACTACCACAGCGTAGAAAAAGTATTGTAAGTAAATTATTTATTTATAAATGGCCCCTTTCTGTGTATTATATTATTGGATTATTATGAACATGTAAGCAGCAATTTAATGTTGTTTCTGGTCAATCTTGAGGCAATTTTAACTTGTATTACATTACCATTATATACTGTTGGGTAGTTTAATCTATAACAATGCATCATATTTGTGATCACGTGTTTTGCATGTCAAATATTGATCGACAGCTAACTTAAGATGTATGCAGTGGAGATAAAAAGTGCAATATTTCTCTCTGAAATGTAATAGAGTAGAAGTATAAAGTAGTATACTGTAAAATAAAGTATCAGTACCTCAAAATTACTTAATTCTGCATTTTCTTTTCTTTTTTGACCTCTATGGGGGCAGTGCAACTGACTGCAAACAACACTGACAAATTATCAGCTTGTGTAGCTGTTACAGCTAACATATTAACAAACAGTTGCTTATTTGCACATCCGGCAGACACAAGCAACATTGGAGTTGTGTTTTTGCCCCCCTGACTAATGTTAAGTCCAATATTCAGTTGCCTTTTAGCTCTGGTTTGTTCTCCACCAACTTCTGAAGGAAATATCTGACTCTTTAGCTGCTAAATGCTTCACTTTGTTCACCAGCTTGTCGCTAACTTTGTCTGTCTGTCGTTTGGTGCTGGGCAGGTAGTGTACAGTGGGTTTATAAGAAATTATTTCACTAAACAGCAGCTGGAAAAGCGATTGATGAGAGTGGTGAGACTGAACCAAAACAGTAAAGTTGCGGACATTAAAACCAAAACGATGAGCTCAAAGAAGCTAAATCACCCTGTAGAGCTGTACACAGTCAGGTGATAATTGTCTGTGGGCAAGGGCGTCACTTTGTGTTGTGGTGGGGATTTTTTTTTTTTTAATAGACAGTCTTCAACCTATGCCATTTTAGGCAATGTAATAAGGGGATCGGTATGAGGCAGGTCGGGAAAAAAATTGCATAACGGCGCATCAACGCATAGCCTAGGCTACTACAGAGTCGACAACACTCAACATACAACAATGCTGACCACACAAGTAACAGTCATCCATGTGCATCATTGGACAATTTGTTTCTTGTGTATTTACATTGCATTGTATGTTTTCTTATTGTACAAATAAACCGAATAAAAGCTTTTTTTCAGAACATTTTAAACAAATTATTCTCTTAAAAAGTGATGGGGACAAAAATCGGCCATTTCAAAAAGTATGTACAGTACTTCAGTATATGTGCTTAACCACTTGCTGGAACATTTTGATGAAAACTGTAGGCAGCGTGATCTGGTTCAATGTTGCAAGCACCACGAACTAAATTCCATCCATCAATGTTTTCAACAGATAAAGTAAGATTAGCCAACTTTGAAGAAATGTTGTTTTATGGATGAAAATGGAGAGTGTAAATCTGCTGGCTGCTGTCCTGGCGCTGCAGCTCAGGATCTCACTGCAACTCACAAATCACAGCCTGGGAGGCCCTGAGCTGGAACTTAGCCGTAATCTGTCAGAGCATCAGATCAATAATAAAACATTACTGATAGCCTCAAGATTTGAGCTGTCCAGAGACCATATAATAGAGAATATGCACACGTACATGGTTATGATGGATACGACAACAGAGGAGACAAAGAGGTAGATAATTATGGGAGCAGATGTCTGCACGGCCTTTTTGAAATCTCTTTCTTGCTCATTTAAAGCCAACATCTTTCTATTTACCTCTGAAAAGCAGTAGCATGCAAAAGAATTTGTCTGTTCCCTGCATCATGAAGGCTTCTCCCTTCTGTGATGTTGTAGGGCAGAAAAGAGGAGAATATAAAAGCTGATGACAGGGTACTTTCATGTTACTTATCGTGACACCCTATCAGAGCGATCTAGATGGGCCAGACAAAGTACCACCAGGTCCCGTAGCTTTGAGATGAATTTCATCTGTTTCATCATATCTCTCTGCTTTTTAAGTCCTCGGGGGAGATGGGAGGTTGGTGGTCCACGCGTTTAGACCACAGTGAAAAAAGACTGACAGATAAGTCTTATTCAAGAGGAGGCATCTGTGTTTTGTGAAGAACTTACAAGTATGGAGCTGGATGAAAAGAGAGAGAGAAAAGCTCTGATAAACTACACACACATCGTCTCACGCAACACTTCTCAAGAGGAGATAATGTGCTCATCTCTTCAATGTCCCTAAAACTAGAAGAGGGTGCATATGAGGATGAATGCAACAGGACTTAAGAGAAAACACCCATAGACTCTTGCAAAGATTTTCTGGTGTGCATTTCTGCATAAAAAAAAAACAAAACAAAGAGAATATGTCACTACTGAAAAAACATTTTTTAAAACATTATGAGTGACACACTTATACTTCAGTGGTTAACTTATTAGTGTCAGTGTATCTCTGACTGACGTAGAACAAACTGAGATGAAAGTGACATTGTGTCGCCTCTCTCTCGTCAGCAAGTGTTGTGATGATGTTTCCAGACGTCACTAGATGTGTATCACACACAGTCAGGCAGACATTAATGTGAGTGAGTGAGTGAGTGTGCAGGCCTTACTTGAGTTAGGAGTGGTTAAGAGTGTGGTGTAAAGCACAAAGAACCAGTATGAGTGATTAAAAAAAAAAAAAACCCTGCAAATCCCAATCTGCTCATCTGCTGTGCAAATGTTTTTTGGCAAAGTAATTAAAGAAAACAAGGCCGAGTCTACAGCCATGCTAGCAGCTCTGCGAGACTGTACTTGCACTGCACAGTGGTGGTTTGAGCTAAATGCTAACGTCAGCATGCTAACACACTCACAAAGACAATGCCAATATGCTGATGTCAAGCAGGTATAATGTTTACCATGTTCACCGGCTTAGTTTAGTTTAGAGTGTTAGCATGCTGGCATTTGCTAATTAGCACAAAACACAAAGTACAGCTGAGGTTGAGGAGAATGTCATTAGTTTTGCAAGTATTAGGTCATAATGGACAAATTGAAACTTTGACCTGACGGCGGCGCTAGAGGAAAAGTCATTAGGATTCATCCTCTGGGGACCAAGAATGATTTCATAAAATTGAATGGCAATCCATTGAATAGTTGTTGAGATACAGCAGATTCAGTCTAGACCAAAGTGGTGATCCAACTGTCTGACATTGCCATCACTAGAGCCATGCTGCTAGCATGGCTAACAAGCATCCGTATCTGGTCAGTCACTGATCAGTGCAACACCACTAAACCCTTCACAGCGCTGCTAATAATGACTACCAGCACAGTGAAGGAGGGCAGGTATTTGGCAATGAAGGTATGTAATTTCCTCTTTTACCGTAGCTCGTTCAGAGCTTGTTCCTGCACGGAGCTGCAGCGGGAAACCCCGACTCCCTGAGACAGAGCACACTCTGCTCATCTGCAGCAGTGCTGCCAGGTGTCAACTTGTGACAGCGTAATAAAAAAAGCATTTTTTCCATGCTGGTAATGCATGAGTGAGAAGTCTATAAATAACTTGAATGCTGGCTTGATTTGTTTGTTCTTTCTTAGTTTAGACTATTCTAAAAGAACATACATTCCTGATTATAGATTTGTCCTGGGGTGCTACATTTGGAACAATTTGTCATCTTTTTAATCACACCCTTTATCTCCACTTCTTCAATGTTAAATATAATACAGCTACTGTAAATTAAAACATAATACAAAATCAAACAAATGAGACTAATTTTAGACGTTTCTTAAGTGTGCTCTACATTGGCTTCAGACGCTGCAGTCCCCAGCAGCAGTGGTGGAATTCTTACATAGCAGAGATAAGGACAGACTGCTCTATTTGTCAGTGCAAGGGGCCCCTTAAGGACCCGGAGAATCTGATGTCCACACACTCTCTCTCCTGCACTCTGACATTTTCTCAGCAGTATGAGGTTACATACGAGGAAAAAGACATCTACATCATCAAGCCTCCTTTTCTGCGAACAAAACGGCCTCTCACTCCTGTTTCTGGTGACATCAGGACGAAATGTCAAAAGCTCCCAAAAGGTTGCCGGCAAAACAAAGTATTCTCTAAATGAGAATGGACAGGAGCTAGTATTTTTAGATGACCTATGTATCAGTTGCTATTTTTATCGGCAGCTTCTGTTTGGTACGGTGACCTGTGACCTGTGAGGTTCTTACCGAATTTTAGAAAGGGGCAAAGAGCATAAAGTGTACTGAAGTACATCCCCGGGATTACAAGAGTTTCAGGGTGAGAGTTTGTAACCCGCGGTAGCTTCAGGCTAGCAGGGTCACAGCCCACCCAAGGGGGAGGGAAGACAGGGTCACAAAGGCAGAGGAGGATGCATGTTCCCAGACACAAAGTAGACAGCTCCAGAGCTCAAACACAAAACACAGGAAAGCAGTGGCAGACAGACAGGAAAGGCTTGATTCTTGATACTTGTCTGTAAAACCCCAAGTTAAAAGAATTGGCTTCATTAGGTTAAAAGCTTAAAAGATAAATCCGATAAATGTTGCAATGTGATGAAGCCAATTGAGACCCAATTTCAGGTTAGATCATGCTGACAATTAATTGCACTTTGACTCTAAAGATATCTCTAAGCAGTGCAGGAAAGATTACAATTTGGACAGCGCAAGCAAAGCGAATGACAATACACTCTTGCATACTTGATTGCAGTGGGGTCCCTCAGGAAGAAAAGGTTATAGGATCTCTGAAAAGGCGGCCATTGTTCGTCATCTCCAGCAAAATGACTTTGTAAAATTGAGAGGAAGAAAGGCAAACCACTGGACCAATGTGATAGCAGCCCATGAAAGTGGAGAGCACTGATGCATGAGTGAAAAGCGCCTTATGTCAAATATAATTGTCCTGCCCTGAAAAACAAGCTAGCGATGTCTGATTTGATTCCCTCCTGTTTGGCTCAAGTTACTTCCTGTCTGCTTTAAGCATGTTTGCTGAGACAATCAAGCTGCTGGAGAGGTTTCGGGACGTTCCGATATCTTTGTCCACCAAAGAGTTTAATTTAATGACCTCTCATTTCCTGTTTTTCTTTGTTTGTAGTCAAATGTTTCAAGTCCCTGAAACTTGGTTTCAAATGTTGAAGCAAAAGTTCAACATTTTGGTAAATTCACTTTCTTGAGTTACATGAGAAGATCAATACCACCCTCATATCTGTACAGAAATTATGAAGCTACCACCACCAGCAGCTGGTTAGCTTAGCGCAAAGACCTGAGGGAAACAGGTAGCCTGAAAGGCAGCAATATCTGCCTACCAGCACCTCTAAAGCTAATTAACGTTATATCTTGTTTGTATAATCTGTACAAAAACCGAAGTGTAAAAACCACATGCTGGGGGTTTACAGCGGGTTATGTGCAAGGCTATTCCTTCCTGAAAACTGGTTATTTTATGGATTAAACAAACGAGATATAACATGTTACTGTAATTAATGAGCTTCAGGGGTGCTGGTAGGTGGAGTCTTTTGTTGTCTCTCCCCGCTCCTTGTCTTTGTGCTAAGCAAACCAGCTGCTGGTGGTAGCCATCATGAAAATGGGATCAGTCTTCTCATTAGAGAATTAGAGCATTTCCCAAAATGTCAAACTTTTGCTTAAATTTTTTCTGAAAACATGAAATGTGTCTGACCAAGTAAGCAACAATCAATGCAAAAGTTTTGGAAACAAGATTAAGAGTCTACAGCCACGCTAGCAGATCTCTGAACCTGTACTCAGGCACAGTGGTGCTTTGAGCAAAATGCTAACATCGACGTGTTAACACGCCCGCAATGACAATGCTAATATGCTGATGTTTAGCTGGTATATTGTTTACCATGTTCACCATCTTAGCTCATCATGTTAGCATGCTAACATGACAAAGTACAACTGAGGCTGATGGGACTGTCATTAGTTTTGCAGATATTTGTTCATAAACCAAAGAAAAAAAAATTATATTTTGACCTGGTGGTGGCGCTAGATAAAAAGTCAGGGGGTTACAAAAGTGGGTAGGATTCATCCTCTGAGGGCCATGAATGTGTGTACAAAATCTAATGGCTATTCATCCAATAGTTTTTGAGATAGTTCCATCTGGACCAAAGTGGTGCACTGACCGACGAACATTACCATCCATAGAGCCACGGTGCCAGCCAAGTCAAGATGGAGGAGGTGGATGGGTGGAAGTCTCCCGTGGATATTGTCATGCTCCATCCTGCTTTGGTCTGTTGTCCTGAGTGGTTGGCTCCGTGGCGAGACGTCTACAGTGGCCCTTCTCCTGGATTTTCTTTTGCCCGTTGCTGCTGGCCTGGAAGCATGTCCAGCTGTCCCATCATTCTGTCAGCGCCGCTGTCTCCCTCAGCCCCAGATTAAAAACGCCAAAGGGGCCGCCAGGAAAAGTGGCTCGCCCCGTCTCTCAGGACTTATGTCAAAAATGTTTCAGTCCTCAGGTAATTTGCTACAGTCTGGGATCCTTTCACTATTACTTCAAAGAACCTCGCAAAAAGAGGGAAAGAGAGAAAAATGAAAGGGAGGAAAAATGATATTTAGTTGTGGGTAGTGACAGATCTACATTCTTGAGTATTGACATGCAATCTGAGTGAGGAGTCCTCCTCTGCTGACTGAGTCTGCAGCAGCAGTCTTTAAATCTGACTGATAAAAAGCACTCTGTGTCCATGGACTGTCTTCCAAATAGAGCTTAGTCAAACAAACTGACTCAACTCCAAAAGAATTCACAGTCACTCCTATACAAATAGACAGCATACTAAATCACTCTGTTTATCAGTAACCGTTTTTAGCATCTGGTTATTTGACACATTAAAAGTTATTAATGACAATGTGCATAATGTCATGCAACATTTTTACTTATACTACTGCACATAAATCTAAATAATTTCATTCTGTTGCCCAAATATAAGGGGTAACACTGGATGTGAAAACATTTCTTTTAATTGTAATCCAGCCCGAGGCAGCTATTCTTAATCTGGAAATAGGTTAAAGTGTCTGAATCGGTCTTCAATGGTCTTGGATTGGTGCACTTACGTAAATGTTGGCAAGAGAAGTGAGTTCTGCCCTCTGTGTAAGATAATCCTCTGCTATTGGACTTAAATACAAACTGGTTGAGACCTGTGGAATGAGGAAGAGAAAGCGGAAATGTCAGAATGTTACATTTAACGTGGAAAACCTCACGGGAAATTTAGTCACAGTTGACATAAAAAGAACTACTACATCAGAGTAAATCATAAAGTATTTAGTTGTGTGACATGGCAAATGTGTCACATCCAGATATGAAGCGCTTATAGCTGTGGATTTACTGTTTTCACAGTCTGGATCTCTCAGGGACAGTCGTGGTAAGCACCCGTCCTGTGGAGCTCCTGCAAAGTGCAGCGTGCACTCTCGCTGCTTATATGTTGACTTTCAAGGTGTTAAAGAGTGCACATGCGTGATGAAAGCGTTTGACACCAGTCCTGTGTCAGCATTTGAATTTCTTGAAATGCACCAACACAAAAAAAAGGTATTCAGAGATCCTCAGCAGGCCATGACAAACCCGTGACATCTCCTCAGCACCCTTTTCTCCAAATCAGGAATGCATGGGCACATTCGTGGCAAACACAAACAGTGATTAAAGAGGGTAACAGGATCAGCTCTAATCAGCGTGTCCTGAGAAAATGCCAAGGAGTTTTCAACCATTGTCAGGTCACTCCAAGAGGTGATCTCTTTCCCTATTAATTATGTGCCGTGCCGCAGCAATCGTCCTCTCCAGTGTGAGCGACCTTCTCTGCTTTCATATGTCTGTGCAGAAGGATCAAAACATTGCAGAGACACAGTGCAGGGAATCCAGCTCCCAGTGATGGGCCTGCCCTCTCATTTCTCTGACAGAGAACAATGGCCACCTCAGAGCTAATGGCACTCGCACAGAGAGAGCGAAGAGGAGGGGGAAAAAATAACCATTATCCAAAGGCATGTTCTATCGTGTGATAAATTCTGTTTTCTCAAGCCAAATCCTTTGGTGCCTCCCTGCTGAAAATATTCAGAGCTTGTAATAGAGATTTGATCATCAGATAAAGAGTGGGTTGAGCACTGAGAGCCAGAGGAATGATGATCATGCATGTTGGGCTTATCGCTGATGGAATAGCTCAATGACATCCTCTATTTAGCCCAAATGACAGCCCCCTTTTATTATCCTCATTGTGAGAGGTCAGGGAGGGATGGATGGAGATCACCTACTTTGCTACACAACTACACTGTGTCAGTGCTGCCCTCTGTTGGTGAGAAGTTGAATCTCTTCTAAACCCCTCAACTATTTTCACACTCGGTACCTGCCACTTTGGATCTTTTTTTATCCTCTGCAAACTGAATGTGTCCAATTAAAGTTCATCACCGACTTTGCCACAACAGCTGAACATTTTACTACAACTTACACACACGGACTGATTATCAGAGGTGGAAGAAGTACTCTCATCTAAAAGTAGCAATACCACAGTGTACAAATAGTCTGTTAGTAGAAGTCAAGCATTCAAAAAGTACTCATTATGCAGAGTAATGTATATTATATTGTTGGATGTTGGGTGAAGGAAGGATCCTTGGCGTAATGTGTTGCTGTGCAGTGCAGAAATGATAAGATGTGCACAGTGGAGGCTAAAACACGACTGCTCCAAATGCTCCTGTGAACTCTCGCCACTGTTCTCTGGTCAGTAAGGTTCTCATGTTTTAACTAATATTGTGCAGCATGCGGTGAAGACAGATTTTGTCATGAGAAATACTTGATATAGACCTCAATTGCAATCTTTACATGTTCACACATTGTGTCTGGAGCCTTAGTGAGCACTGAGGGCAGGTATAATAGACTACAGCTCCACCGATTTAGCATTGCACTCATTGTCAGACTCACTGTGGTTTAAAAAGAATCAAATCAATAAAGCAGAACCAGAGAGCTCGTCTTTTTTACTCCATGCATTCTTCTACCTTGTCAAAACCTACATTACCCATAATGCAACTTGACCACCGACAGTTCAGTTGGAGATTCGGGTGTGTTTATGCTAGTAGCGGCTAATGTAGCCTCGAGTCGCTAGCCTCAAGCAGAAATGAGGAGCGGGCTACAGAGGTCTGGCAGTCTTCAGCCCCAACTGATGCTGACTCAAGTGACATCACATGAGGACATTTATCAAACTTCACACAGCTCCCTCTGGAGCCACAAAAGGCTTTATACAACTTTTTTCACATTTGCAGTAGTTCTCCCCAAGAACTGTAAACAGACTTTGATGTGTAAAATCAGTGGAGTTCCCCTTTAAAGCCCCAATTATGACTTTTTAAAACAGACAAGTGGGATCGTCGACCAGCTTTCCCACAAAGACACAAAGATGAGATGCATATTTCCAAATTACTGAGTGATTTAGAACATTAAAACTCCAGAAATTAAAGAAAGGTTGTCTCTATAACCATCTCCATTTCCCACAGACATCCAGCTGACATAAGACACACACTTAAATCTGCACACACAAACACATACTAACCTGCAAATGACAATTATTCACTGACTTTTGAGTGGAGTAACAAGTTTTTTTTCCAAACATAGCGTCCTTAATCCAGTGGGAATGGTATAACTGTCTTCCTATAAGATTTGGGAAAGCTAGAGAGGCCTTTTTTACAGCAGTCAGACATGTCATAGCAGGAACATCACAGGTGCATTTTATAACATTAATTAATGACGACTGCATTGCAATTAGCTGTGCCAGCTCAGGCTAATTACTGAGACACTTGAATAGAACTGAGCCATCGTTAATGTTATCAGTTCCACTTGTGCGTTTTCTGCTATGACAAGTCAAAATGTCTGCTGTGAAAAAAGGCTACAGACCGGCCTCTATTAGAATCACCCCAGATGCCAAAATAGACATGAATGCTGATGATTATTTGTCCTGTTTTTAATGGTATAATTAGCATGCACATTCTGATTTTTGCAAAAGTGTAAATATCAGTGAACTCAGGGTCTGTGAGTGAACATAAAACCTGCAATTTGTGAGTGTATAATTGCATAGATACAGTAGATAAATGTACAACCTGAGACTTATTAGGTTCAAGTACAAGTTTTATTTATAAGAAGAAATACAAAATATAGGCAATTTTAATCATATGTACACTATACATTCCCAGCATGGAGAGTTTTTCTTCCTCTCCACAGCCAGTGGCTGCAGCTAGTTCCCACTAGGTGGCTCTGCTGTTCTCAGTTTGTCTGTCTCTGGTCCACTTCATCAAAACCAAGGTCTCCACATGGGTGAGGAAGAGTTTGGTGGCGACCCCTCCCTTGGTGCAGGGTGTGGAGGGGATCTGAGTGTGGTGAGAGGTGGGTAGTGGAGGGCGGGAGGGCCAGAGTGAGGGACGGTGGGCGAGAAACTAAAGAAGGAGGTGTTGGAAGACAGAGGTGACAGGCTGGGGGGGAAGGAGAAGTGAGAGGCAAATGACGGGAAAGGAGGAGAGGTGGCGTATGTGGTGAAAGAAGGCGAGAGCCAGGGAGAGGGCGGGGGGGACAGATAGTCGTGACTTGGTGTGGAGCAAGAGTGAGGCTGAAATGGGGAGTGAGATGGAAACACCAACTTAGGAGACTCCTCTTTCCTCTCAGATGTGCAAACGGCCTCCACAGATGTTGCCTCTGGCCGTTTAGCCGCCTCAGTCTCAGTCATTCTCTGGCTGAAGTCTGGTTTTGCGTTGTTTGGCTGCTGGCTCTCTGCGTGATGTTTCAGCCCCTCCATCAGGCTCGTCCTCCGTGCCGGTGTTATTTTGTGCATGTAGCTAGTCAGATGGGCCACACACTGCTGAAAACCTGCGCTCTCAATGGTAAAGAGAGCAGGAACACTGGGCTCTGAATGATGAAGGCTTACCACAGCAGCATGAGTCTTCATGCGACTATTAGTGGAGTCTGCAACAAGTGGAAAGACACCAGGGCGAGGGATAAAACAGGAGTCTAAGATTAAAACACTGAGTTGTTGCAGCAGAAAATAGATTTTTAAGAACATTTTCATACATTTTAACAAGTTTATGAACTATTTTGTTTGACTAACCCTGCAGGTTCTTTCCATGTGTCCACTTTTGAAGATATTCCACAGCGAAGTCAAGAATCTCTGCTTTCTCTATATTAGGGTTCTGCAGCCGCTGTGGGGGAGGGGATACATTACATCATTGTAAGGTTATGATTTCAAAAAAATGTGTAGAGGCTGCATGTGATTTTCTTGCCATGACTCACTGGGTCGGACGTATGATTCAGCAGCAAACTTCTCAGTTCAGCAAGACTTTGATTTATTCGATCCCGTCTCTTCTTCTCCACAACTGGTTTCAGAACCTAGAAAGAGACACATTATGTGAGTATGGTGATGTTTGACCAATATGTTTATATATGTCACCACTTACATCTATCTATCTATATCTCTCTAGCTATATATATATATATGCATTTAAAAGTCTGTTTTGTATGACAGTTAAAAAATACACAATACATAGAACAAGAGATACAAGAAAGTAGTAGAATAATCACTCAAAATAAATAATAGATCAAAAGAATAAATAAATAAAATTAGAATAATAGTAATACAATGATAACAGTCTCAGGTTTCTCAAAAAAGAATAAAAAGGGCCCACACTTTATAAAACTTATTCACGGACTAAAATTTTAAAAAAGCACCTCTTCCTACTACAAAGGTAAAAGTTACAAGTGATGCCTTAATGTAAACCATTTACTAATGCTGTATAAATCAGTAATAAGCAGTAAATAAAAACAACTTTTT
The DNA here is from genome assembly GCA_002120245.1 of Maccullochella peelii. Classification (NCBI taxonomy): domain Eukaryota; kingdom Metazoa; phylum Chordata; class Actinopteri; order Centrarchiformes; family Percichthyidae; genus Maccullochella; species Maccullochella peelii. The sequence continues at coordinate 233,749 of LKNJ01000470.1, read as the reverse complement.
GGTTGCCAGGTTGTGAAAAATATTGTCGGTTATCATGTCGGCAGTTAAAAATGTTAGTAATTCATTAATAAACCTGGCAACCCAGCTCTGTACACGATTATTAAAAGATGTATTAACATTAATAAAGAATTAGTTACAACTTATAAAACCTTTGTAAATATGCACCTAAATCAATAAATGAAAAGTTCTTACCCTTTTTCTACTCTTGCCATCTTCCAGAAGTGGATTTTGTAGTTTCCTGGTCATGTTGCAGTGTTTGCGCCAAAGGTCCTGAGGGGAAGCTGCACCAGTTCAAACAGCCTCCTGTTGCCTGTGGGCCACTATAAGTAGACCTCGTGCTGCCTCTGATTGGCTGACAGGTGTGAGTGGCGATACTTAAACGCCGAAAATGGTCTCAACTGAACTTTATTATGGATAAAATCGAAACTACATTTCAAACAGTGATCGGGGGTTGTGAGGTGTCTCTAAAACAACTCATACAAAAATTAAGATTAAAGGCAACAATATTACCAATAACCTATTGATCTTTACAAATGATGACATCATCAGACACATGCTGGTGTAGTTTTATAGTTTATCAATACATCACTCATGAGAGGTTAAGATAAAGATTTATATTGCCTTATTTTGAAGTTAGAACATTTCATAGGTAGCCTACATGATATTATGATAATAATAATATTGAACCTTTGTGTAATGAGCCTTTTCATTCACCATTGATTAACTGCATTAGGCTAAAGAGCATTCTGGTGACCATAGTTCCCAGAGAATGAGTCCGCGAGGTGAGACTATGGGAAACTTTTATTTTTCTCGTGGGAACAGAAATGAAGTGAGAAAGTGAGCAGCTATGAGGACTTTTTATGACGTGTGAGACATCGGCACTTCGCATTAAGTGATGAAAAAGACCAAATGAGAGCAGTGAGTGTTTGGTCCAAATGAAGACGCTTAGCTGTGAACGCGATACCCCTCCCATGTGTGCACATGCAGTTATTAAGCACATACACAAAAAAATAAATTGAGCTGATACACAAACTAAATGTAGCCTATAGGTACCCGTGTGACAAGAGGGGAGCAGGTCACGTTTGCGTGGTGAAGTGTGAGGATGATTATTGCACCTGAGTGTTAAGTGTGCGCAGCTTCAGGTCAGCTTGATACCTGGTGTTTGGATTTCACACGAGATCCCTTTTAAAAATCAAAGCAGTTGTTGATTTCGCTTCCTTACATGATCCCAAACTCCCTGTCGGGTCCATTTGACTTGAACTCCTTCTTTTGTCAGTGTGGCCGATACACCCGACGAGTCACGATATTAAAAGTGGACGGTCCGCTTCTCTGCCACCAAAAAGGAGCATTTCTCCTAATTAGTTTCCATCACAGGCTCAGGCGAGCACATTAAAGGACTTATTTATGGGGCGGGTCCACGTGGCTTAAATCCTACACACACTTAGAGAGGAGAGGGGAGAGAGAGAGAATATCAGTTAAATGTACCAAAACAAATTAAATGTATGCTTCCCCTCGTTTATCATCATAGACTCCTAGAAAAAAATGAATTTCTATAATGGAAATCGTACTATAATTGAAATCTATCATATAAAGTGAGTTTCCTTCAGTTCCTCGCTGCCATGGTTACACAAAGTGATCTCTGAGCCTTTACTAATCGCCCTCTCTTTGATTTACAACGGAAGTATCATTGCCTCTGAAAAGCCACTTAATCTGAGGGGATCCCCCGTGATCCGATCATCCCAGTGTTATCCCCACACTCTTTAGCCTATTATGGGCATCAGGGTGACCATAAATGCAGTGCGGAGAAAGCTACCCCCAAAACTCAAAGGCATGGGATTGTGAACATTAAACATCTATAGCTGATCTTGTCCAGAGTCGTCCTGAACGCATTACCATACCGACCACACTGCGGATAAACACAACACAAACGTTTAGGCGTGAATCAGGCAATTTGGCTCTACAACACGAGGCCAGAGGTCCCATTTTAAGATAATATGAGAGTGTGTGTGTGTGTGTGTGTGTGTGTGTGTGGGGGGGGGGGGTGTTAAATCAATAAGCAGAAATTGGTTCACCAGTTAGCCTACATCTAACTATATTTCATGCTATTATTTAGGCGAAAAATGGTTGAGTTGGAAAAAAAGCAATGGAATTTGACTTTCAATTGTAAACATAGAAATTAGTGGCAGCAGTGATAAAACCATTCCCATATTTTTAGCAGTCTCTTATATTTTCTGCACTAGAACCTCCCTAAAATGTGCTTGAAATAAAAATAATCAAGTAGATAAAACAAAGTCAGTACAATAAACAGACCTTATATGCAGCTTCACTCTCATTCAGTAGATAAAAAGTAAGATTGATTTATGAGGTCTTCTCCTCAGATGCATCAGATGAAACCTGAATGACTGACTAACTTTAAGTAAGAAAAGCTGTTTTTAATAACGTGACTTTAACTTTTACCCTTTAACGGATTAAGAAACCAAAACCAACCCTTGAAAGACCACATGGCAAACTCCCTTTATTTTAGGCCACACACTAAATTTGTGGGCAATTCTATCCTACACATTATATGAACTAGGTCTATATATTTACTATATCACTATGATACTTTATATAGTCATTGCGTGTAATATATGAAGTCATGTAGCAGGATATGTTTTCTACAAAGATGAGGACTGGATTTAGACAAATTCAAATGTTATTCAGTGTCAAGGCCGCGTGCTGCTGAATGAATGAGAGGCGTGTCCCAATTGGGGGGCGTGGCTACCTGCAGGGACAAACAAAACGCAACGAGGACACAAACATGCAATCATGATCGTTGTGGATTCACAGTAACGACAGACAGACACGACTCACCTTTTAGCATGAAGGCTTTATTTTCGCCACAGTCTCCTCGACAAAGGAGTACGATACGGGTAAGCCGCTGTATTCTGACTCTTGTGAGAAATTTCTGAAGAAAAAAAGCATTTAAAATGTAGTTAATTGTATTATTTTACCTTTCAATCCCAAGGTCTCTAAGCCTCTGACGGAGAAACGCAGACGGGAGCGGATCAACCACAGTCTGGAGAAGTTACGACTTCTGATGCTGGAGAATACCAGCAATGAGGTGAGTCTGTGCATGCGGCCTGCTTTCATTTTAGTTTGATGGTGATTCCTGACAAAATGTTGATTTGTACTCTCATTTCCCCATTTAGAGGCTGCAGAATCCAAAGGTGGAGAAGGCAGAGATTCTGGAGAGTGTGGTCAATTTCCTGAAGACAAACAAGGATGTGGAGAAGGGTCACGGTGCCACGAAGAGAGTCCTGTCCAGGGAGCAGAGACCGACCTACCATGACGGCATGAGGTCCTGTCTGCTGAGGGTCAGCAACTTCATAGCCAGCAAGAGCGAGGAGTCGGAGGAAACCGGCGGGGATGCAGTCCAGGCTTCTGTTGAGCGTCCCGAGCCCCAGACACACCCTTCCTCTCCCGGGCACATCCACGGGGCACTGATACCCGCTCCTGGTGGTGACTCTGCTGCTCGGTCTCCTCAACATCTGCCCCACCATCACGGGATCTCTCATCCACACTTTACCCAGACTGGCATCCACTGTGACTCCAGGGAGATGCTCTCCTCCACGGCCGCCCGCACGCACATCACTGACAATGTGTGGAGGCCCTGGCCCCAGTGACAGACACTTCTACACAGCTTGTATTTTAGATGTGTACTGTAGATGCCGGCAGACTGTGTAAATATGTATTTTATTGTACAGCCTGGATTCTTTTGTACAGTGAAGATATTTTCCTCTCATGAAATTCTCCACTCTCATGTGGCGATTTTGCGTTAAGATTTGCGCATCATATTTTTTCTTTTTTAGATTTTAGTTGTGAATATGTGATATTTTCAGGCGGCAGTGTCCACAGATTGCTATTTTTTTTTTGTTTTTGTTTTTTTTTTCAAACACGAATACTTAGCCTAAGTGTATTTAGTGTTGCTGAAACGTGCGTAAAATCGCTTTATCTTCTTTGACTTTTACAGCCTGATTAGGGGTGCTTTTCTATTTTTGATATCTTTGCTCTGAGATGTATATATTTGAGACATGATGCTGGAGTTTTATTTTATGATTGTTCTTTCTGAAAAATCTGTTCCCATTTACAATAAAAAAAAGTACAATTTCCTGATCATTCCAGATCAATCGAGTGGCCTATTTGCTGTGTGAATAGCTTCTACTTGAGCTGCACATTTAAAGAAAAGTGGGACATCCACAGGGCAGTTAACACGTACTTTATCCAGGCTGAACAACAGTTATGACACATTTGTCTATTGAAATGTTGATGCTGGGGAGTTTGTTGCTTCTATGATCTTAAGTACAGTTTTTTTCAAATGTAGAAAAGCAAACGAAAGTGGCCATTAACACACAGTCCAGCATCCAGACTGCTTCAGGTGTGGTAGCATCCAATCTACAAAATCCACAAATTCCCGACCCAATCCAGTGTTGTATATAGTATATTCAGTCCGATACACCTCTCAATTTACTGCATTAGTTTATCTAATACATTTAGTAGCCTTTATATCAAGAAAATATGCAATCAAAACTAGTTGGCACGCAGTGTTTGGCCAATTGTAAAAATATTCCCATTGTGTTATAGGTTACCGTATTGCCTATACTTCTTTTAAAGGTCCAGTCCCCTTTTGGCTGACCAGCAACAAGTGTTGCTGTTTTTTTTTTTTTACCGCCTACTGAAATTCTCCAGGTGCACAATTACACTGTTGGTGTTGGAAGAGCCTCTAAAAAGGGGCAGAGACAGACAGCACACCCCAGCAGCTGTCTCTTCTGAACCAATTCGTGATAAACTTCCCATGTTTCCATGTCCTAAATTAGAGTTAAACATCACCCATAGCTTTACTGAGAATTCATATATTGTGATGGAGTCGCATTTTTACGCATTGCGGGAACTGCACGGTTCTGCGCAAAAGGAGTCCATTTAGTTTAGCCAACAAAGCACAGCATTTAAAAATTACTACCCAACTTTAGAGTTTCTGTGCATATTTTACGGGTTATTTTACACCGAGTTCAGAATTTGAGGCCCTAAAGTGGTTTGCAGATTTGGTGAAACTGCTCGGGAGTGTGGGGCAGTGTGTTAATGGCCACTGTCGTGTGATTTTCTACATTTGAAAAAACTGCACTAAAGGCAACAGGCTCCCCGTCTATCAACATACGAATGCACACTTGAATGTCTCATAACTGTTCTCCATCCTGGGTTAAGTGTCCCGCAGAGCTTCCCTTTTATCTCCAGTAAAAGGGAAGGCAGGTAGGCAGCTCATCTAATGGGTGGCCGAATAGTTCTGATATTTTAAATTTGCTGTGAAATATGCGTGTAATTGGAGTTTAATAGTTTGTTGATAAAGCTTATACCTACGATAAAATTAGATGATGCACTGAAACTCAGACAGCTTTTATTCCATGCTGCGGGGAACATATAAGATGTAGGGGCCTATAGGTCCATTTTCCTGAGGTAAAACTATACGATTTATCATCTTGTGACGCCCCATTTAAACTATCTTGTGACCCTTTAGGTTGGTCCCGCTAGTGGATACATTCCTCCAAAGCCTGTTTGAGAACATCCTTTATCAAAGCAGGTGTTAGTCCCGCTGGGCTGATCTCTGGACAGGATGCTCTTTTGTGCGCTTTTAAGCTTAAACCTCCTGGAGAAAAGCCCGCAGGACTAAGTAAATCGATTAAAGTTGGAATCAGATTAGAAGTTTCATCTGAGGGGCATCTGTCTAAATGAAGATTAAACGGGTCCAGTGGCAGAATTTATTGTCAATGTAAAACAGATAAGGATTCGTTCAATGCGGATGTATCTACTTAAAATGTTTATTTAGGCTACTTTAGACAAAAAGCACGCGGAAATGTATCCCAGAATGACCTTTAACTTAAATTGCAAGAAACGTTTTTAAAAACAAAATTGTAGCCTCATATAAACCCAGCACACTGCCAAACAGTTCAATCAGCAGTTGCTTCTGTTTGTTTTTACCACATCAGCGCGAACACAATAAATGCAAAGTGATAAATCACCTTTTGGCCTCATCAACAAACCATTTGAGGACTGCAGTTCACATAACGAGCACTCAGTACTTCTGTGATATATTTATAGTATGTAGCATACTATAAATATATCATATAATCTCCATGAACTTTGTGGCAAATAAAACTGTGTCTTAAGTTTATAATTTTATTGGGCTAGATCTATCAAAGTTGTAGTCCTACGTTTGTTACAACGTCAATAAGTCACCCATAATGAACCAAATAAGATACAGAACCATGTAGTTCGACTTTTCCGGAACTTCATAGATTATTTTAGCCTGTATAGTCCATTTTAGAAAATCTGTAGGCGGTGTAGTGGCCACGTGTCGGCCATCTTTACAGCCGAGGTCTGGGTATTATAAAAGCTGCACACCTCAGGTGTTAATGGGTTTGCTGCAGCCCACGCGCCAGAGGTGACAGGCTCGCTCGTGCACGAAAACAGCTTTTTGTGACGCAGTGTTATCAATACGCATCAGTGTGTGTGTGGTGTCAGGTAACACGGGCTGTAAAACATGTAAGCTTGTGTTGTTAAAGGGAGCCTATATGGTGATTTAACACTCAAATAATAACCTTCAATTCAGAACAGCCATATTTTGTTTTGCATGAATCTAGCAAGTAATTTATATTAGATTCCAGTATGTTTAATGCATTCAAAACGTGCAATACCCTGACCCTGTGTGTGTTGGTTGGAGACATAGACGTTGTATAAAGATAGACAGTTGTTAGCATACAGGCTAGCATGCTGTTGCCTAGGCTACTCTGCATAATTAGGCTACAAAGGAACATTCATGCTGTTGTTTACATATAATTATAGTCGGATATCTTATAAGTTTAGTCTACTCGTGCATAAAACAATGTAATACAGTACAGCCTATACAACTTCAGCTGGCTGAGACCTGGTCAATTAGGTTATTATTAATACGCAGGCTACTTCCAACCGTACATGTAATGTCATACTAGATATATCAGTTGGCATTTGCAGTTAAGAAGGTTTTTGTTCTTAAGTCCATAGAAGACTTTGTTTTAGATTATTCATGTTGCCTAAACCCTCCGCTGGTGGTAGACAGCGGGGGAAAGCACATTCATTAATGTGAACAACGCTGCACCGCTGTGCCTTTTTTTTCCACTGCTGTGAGGTGTGGGGCGGCTCAGGGACTGGACAACATCTGCTCCGGAGGCCACCAGCCTGCCCCAGCAATTACAGCAAATGTTCAACAGAGACAAGCAGACACACACACACACACAAAAGGTGCTGCACAAACCCGTTTTTTGTAATCAATTAAAGAGAAACTCTGCTCACATGATTACAACTGAAGGAGAAGGTATAGGACCTTTCATGAAAAACGTGTTTATTAGTAACAAGAGAAAAGTCGCTGCAAATTAATGACAAGATACAAGCAGAATTTACTCAGCTGTATGTTGTAGGTTTACATTATCGTATGACTAACCCTTTCTACTTTTATCTGTATGTATATATATGTGTGTGTGTGTGAGTGTGCAACTGGATCACTTCATCAGACTTTGCCAACCGCCAGGCCCTGAGCTCTCTGGAACTCCTGCTGTAAACTGGACAAGACTTCTCGATGCTGTTCAGATTTCTTTTCCATGTCTTTCAGGAGCATCTCGTATCTCTGACTGTAACAGGACAAGAAATGAGAAAAAATAAAACATAAAAGAATTAATTTAAACTTAAAGAAACACCAGAATGAAACACATTTGACCACATTTATGAGACTGCTTAATGTGCTCACACAAGTGGTGTGTTTCTCACCTGTCTGTATAAAATATATGTTTTCTATCTCCATGCCATGTATGGATAATTCTGACTATATCTATCCCACACAAACATAGGGAACAAGGCAATGGGAATATTACAAAAACACTTATAATGCAATTCAACACCTGAGGTTCCTCTCTGATTGTCTCCTGTTTTGGCACAATGCACAAAAACATGAACTCTCAGTGCTCCTGTAATCACATGCAGCAAGGATGTTGTAAATTATTGTCTAACCACCAAACTCCTTACTGCCCTCTACATGTGAGTGAGTATCATAACACAGTTAACCTATATGCACCAATATCCACATTGAGCTTACAAAGGAGTTGAAGAGATTAAGATACATTTGGAGTTTCTGTGTGATTATTATTTTTAGGGAAGGAATGTCTTAAAATCATTGATATTATACAATAAATGCAGTGATACATCATGCTGACATTTGTAAAGTCACAGCCAATAACGTGTAAATACCACTTGATTTGCCATGATAGTCCATGTAACTTCAATTTCCCTTTAATGCCCTGTTGTAACAGAGAAAGGGAACATGTCCAGGCTGGCAACAATACTCCAGTTGTGTCCTCAACATTTAGGCAAAAGTAAGCTGTATTTCTCAGCCACACTTGGAGGAGCCTTCAAAATGGGACATAATGATGCAACCAAAGTATCTTCTCAGGGCATGCAAAAATAATCCCATTTAATGTTCTAGTTGTTATGGGTCAGTTATGATCACTGCTACAGTGGCTTCAACCAGACATTCAAATTAAATTTCACATTCAAGGATTAATAAATAGCACCTCAATGTAATTTCTAATTCAATCTGCGATCCGCTGTTATGAGCACTAGCTGCAAAATATTTCAGGGGAAATCTTTCCTCTTCTCCTTCAACATTACCATAGCATGTGGACTTGTGTATATATGGAATACGGACTCAGACTGGATCCCAGCGCACTGTCAAGCAGGATGTATAACTACTGGCATGGCCACTATGGAATGGACCACAGCTTAAGTGACTCACATCTCTCCATTGATGTACTCCAGCCTTTTTGTGACTGTGGCTTTGGCCTCATCCAGGTCTTGCTTCACTAATACTGGGCCAATAAGCTTATAAACTGTGTTTGTGCTGTCCAGCAGATCAAGCTCCTGTAAAGACATAGAGAGAGAGAGGGGTCATACATTTAATACTGAACACTAAACTATACAAAATTAACGGGCTAACAACACTGACAGTCCAGAAAACACGTTTTTATAGGAAAATTAGCTGTTCGTTACCTCTTTGACAATGTTGTTCTCTGTCAGCTGCGTCTCCAGCTTCTGTCTTGCTGACATGCTCTTGCTAACATCTAAGAAAAACAGACAGGTATTAGTGAGTAGAAGTATTAATATCCTTTTTTAATTATGTAATGGCAGTATTGTTACCACCATAATTAATAGTTAAATGTACAGGAAATATTTAACGAGTTAATTCAACGCAATTCTAGCTGTCCTAATATGGTTAGTTAACGTTAGCTCGCCACAACATGGCATGATATGAGAAACCATGCAATGCTAGCTAGCACCCACCTTTTTGCATCTGTGTATATTTTTCTACTTCCGCTTTCAATTTCTTTTGAATGGCCTCTGCCATATTTGCGTTTAATCGGAAAATGTACTACAGACTGAGTAAATATATCAAAGATATAGGTCGCTAAATGTGGTATGACAATGATAGCTCTGTGTTAGCTAACAGGAAAGGGCAGCGGCTAGAGCGGATATTAGCTGATCTCTTCAAAGTAAGAGCCTTCACTACTTTACAGTTGTATTCATGACAAATAAATACGCATTCATAAACAACACAAATACATATCAAACATTAAAACCACTGCACAGGGTGTATATTTATATGTTATTTAATTAAAATATGTTCTCGTTGATTTCATCTAGTTGGTGATGTTTTTTTGACCCTGTCATGGTTCCGGCAGTTTACGACATTGTTTTACGACACTGCACACAGTTCCTCATCGCTCTGGTTCAAGATGGCCTCGTCGTTTTGGAAAGGTGTTGTCGGCGTCGGACTTTTTGCCTTAGCTCATGCAGCTTTCTCAGCGGCACAGCGTAAGTTTCAGTGCAGGGAGTGAAAACACGAGTCTCCGGGTTTTTGTTTTATTTCAGGAGGGCTCCGTTGACATCGACTAGGGTTATAAAACAGCCGGTTGGGCCTTTCGGTCCAACAGCTAAGTTAGCTAACTAGACGCTAGCGCAGCTTAGCCCCATTCAGACTCATTCGCAGGGCTGAAAGGCAGAAATCTTCATCTGCCGTAAATGTTAAAATATCACTGCTACTGACATACACCGTTTAGCGTGACTACAGTACTGTTACATTTCCTGCAGACCAATCCACCATAGCTGCTTAGCTACCTCTACCACAGTGTAATGGTGTTCATTTGAATTGCTGGCTAAAATACATTTCTCCCCTCAGATCGATCATACATGCGACTCACAGAGAAGGAAAACGAGACACTACCAATTGATGTGAGTGACCTTCATCCTAATGCAGTCATTCTGAATCTCCGCCTGCCTTTTACAACAAACCCAAATAGTTGTGTGTGCTATTTTCATCATTCTCTTTTTATTTAAATTTTTGCAGATTGTACTACAGACCTTGTTATCGTTTGTGATGACCTGTTATGGTATTGTCCACATTGCTGGAGAGTTCAAAGATATGGACGCCTCCTCAGAGCTGAAAAACAAGTAAGTTGAGTTTACCCCTGCAGCACCACCTTTCTCCCTTGATAATGTGGTTGTTTGTGTCCTCTGCCACAGGGGAAGCATGCTCACCACCTCAACTACATTGACGGTAACAATACATTGAATCAATTCCCACAGACACACACACACGCACTAATCCTCCCTGAGTTGCTGTTCTTTCTGAGCAAACAGGTTGTGAAGGCCAGATGCAGCTTTACACTGTGTTTTTTTTCTACATCTTCAAACGGTGTGTTAAACGTAATGTAAAGAGCTGACACTTTAGACAGAAAAGATTGAAAATTGAATGACTGCATTGAGGAAACATTCCCACAAAGTACAAGAAAACAATAAGGCATCTATGAAGTATAAGACCAAATGGTTAGTTTGGTAGAGTTTCAGATTTCATCACCTTTTTCTATCTGCCAAAACCATATACATTAACACTTTTTTAAATGGGTCCCATGCCAAGTCATTAAGATCTAAGGAAAAACTGTTTCCCTACTGTTGCGCCCTAAAGCTGTTTTATATGCAGTATGAGATTACTAACTACATCACTATATGACGTGATGTTAAATTTTCTGCCAAAGACTCGGGCACGTCTGTCTGCCCAGCATGAAACACAGCAGCTAGCCACGTCCAATTGTAGAAATTTGACTGGGAAACAAAGGAAATATTCATTCTTTCTTTTAACGAATCATATGAGGAAATAGTGAAAAGTTCAAAACCATTCCCAGAGTCCGAGGTAATGTTTTCAGATGACTTGCTTTGTCCAACTAACTGTCCAAAGTTGTTCAATTTACAGTGATATAAAACAAAGGAAAGCAGCAAGTTCTCACACTTGAGAAGCTGGAACCAGAAAACATTTTGTTTTGTTGACCGATTAAAGTGTTTCATCACTGGATAATCTACAATATTGTAGAGGCTAATGATCTGTCTAAAACAGTGCTTTATTATTTATATTCATGAACTTTGATTGTGTGCATCATGCCACAGACGCCCTTGCTTTTTCATATCATCAACACGTGGTAAAAGTGCCTCATGCACACTTTGCTGCGCAGGTGATTACGAGATGATCACAGAAGTGGGTTTTCGAGTCGATATGCTGTGAAGTTATTTTGTGGCCAATGTGCTGTGAAGGCCAGCTGCGACTTTACATCATACAACCATACAAGTGTTTTTTGTACGCCTTCACAGGTTCACGCCTTCATGTTAAAGATAATGTAAAGAACAGACACTTTAGACAGAACAGATCAATATAAAAAGTGCATTGAGGAAAACAATAAGGTCCCAAATCATATACTTTCATATATATATATATATATATATATATCTATATATATATCTATATATATATATATATATCTGTTCTGTCTAAAGTGTCTGTTCTTTACATTATCACACACACATAGTGTTTTTTAATTGGTCGCATGCCACATAAAGATAAAGATTTAAGAAAAAAAGACTTGGCTTCCCAAAGCTATTTTTATATTCAGTATAAGAGGAATAACTGTTTCTCTCTGGAAGTTTGTCTGCATTACTACATGTTGTGACTGTATTTTATATTTGCTCCTAAAGACTCAGGTGCTTCTGTGTGCCCTGCATGAGACACAGCAGGGCACACAGCGAGCCAGGGTTATTTATATTTATATTGCCCCAAATCACATCAATTAAATAAATCAAATGTCCAATTGGTAAATATTTGATTTAAATTTAAAAAAAAGTTCTGGTACCACCAGTTTAATGCCACAGACCTCCTTGCTTCTTGTCTTTTTATGTCCTAATTCCCCATCAAGAGTACACGTGGTAGTAGTGCCTCATTATGTACACTTTTGTACATAACCTTTTGAGTTGAGGTGTCTAACGTGCATTACTGCCTGTTTGTTTCTTTGAAAGCAGAACAATATTTGTGCCATGCCAGTCTTTTCATAACTTTATCCTTTTTTCCCCCCCCAGAACATTTGATACACTGAGGAACCACCCATCCTTTTACCTTTTCAACCACCGCGGTCGGGTGCTATTCCGCTCGCCGGAGGAGCCCTCCTCTGTACGCAACCAGCAGGCCCTTCCCAACCCCATACGGCTACGCAAGCTGGAGCATTTGCACTGAGACTGGCCTTTGCTGCCTGTAACACCATCAACGTCAGATAAGATTTGTTTCTGTTAGACAGAGGGAGAAAAGTGAGAAGTCATCTTCCTCCTACTTTAATTTGTATTTGTACATAAACTAATATGTTGTCCAAACATGCATTTCTGTCTATAAAAGTGACCGCCACCATATTCAACACTGACTGTGCCAACCCTTCAATTTTTCAAGCAGATTTGTTTGTATATACAGTATGTAATCGCTTTGGAGTCTTAAGATACAGAGACATCTTCCCCTTTTGTCCTCTCTGAACTGAATTGGGATACTGCTGTCCTTTGTATGAGGGGCATAAAAACGTCTGTTTCGTTACCGTTTCATTTCAACCACACGTCAGTCTTCAGCAGCTGCCTGGGCAAAACATTTGTCAACTGAAATGAGTTTTGTTGTTTGAACTGAGGACCCGTTAGTTACTTGATGATTTCCTGGAAGCATAAAGGCTCATCTGTACATCCTGTAAGCATTAAAGAGGTTCCATTTATGTCGCAGGAAATCAACTCAAGGTGAGATGTGACAACAGAAAACATTAGACAGCCTTTCTAATGATACTGTGAGCACTTAAGGCAAACTAGAAGGTAATGGTACATTCATTTGGGTGAAGTTCATTTTACCTTCATTTTACATTTTAAGATTCAGCAAATGTTTTTAATTTAATAAAAGGCATACTGATTTTACAAGGTGTCAGAATCTATTTTTTGGCCTTACATCTCATATCCAGAGGCTGGACTATTGCTTCTGTCAGACAAAAGGGATGCAATCTCTCTGCTGCTGCAAAGTGTTAAAAGACAAAACAGGAAGGCATAGGTGCTCTACTATACTGCCATCCTGCTTAATCAATGTGGAGACATTGGTAACAAATGCTAATGGTGTTACAGTTTAAAGTCCTTTGTCTGTGGGAGGGAAAGTATTTATAGTCATAATGACGATGCAGAGACGGACCTGTGACCTTGTTGCTGGACTGCTGCATCACAAAATTTTCCACCCGATCAGTTGCTCATGTTGGCCTCTAGGTGGCAGTCTGAGTTGTCAAGGAAGCTGCACCAAATCATTTTCTGGTTCATGTTTAAACTTCTATTTCTGCAGCAGGAAGCAGGAAGTGTTTTATGTGCATTTCTCCTCTTCATCAGTTTCAGCTGCAGGTGGTTCCTCCTGGATTTGCATTTAAAGACATTTGAGGCGAGGTTAGTGCCAAATAAAAAATAATGTAGGCTATTTCTGTTGGATTTATTGATCCATCTAATAAAACACAATGTCATCTGAAAATGTTGCCTTCATTTAAGGCAAATTTCTAGTTTGTCTTTTATATGGTGCATAATACTGGGCACCCCCTTTTTCCTTTTTTGGTTTTGTCTGCTTGAAAGGTCCCCCAGCCTGGGGATCAGTAGAAGCAGAGAAAGAAAGAAAACATTTATTTTTTCAGACTTTGCTCTACATATTGCTTTTTTCCCCTCATGAATTACTGAATAAATGTATCTCTTCAGGCCTCTGAAATGATTCAAATAAAACAAGGAAAAAAGTCAGTATTTGGTTGAATTGGTTACAACCAGGGGGCATGTGCAACCAGTGATGAGGGGTCACAAGTAGACAATGAAAAGCCGAAAAGGTTGGAGACCACTGCAGTTAGTGCTGATGCCATTCTCTACCCACTGCACCAGAAACAACTTCATCCCTTTGTCTCAAACACACACTTGTTAATAACAAGGGATTTAGTAAATCAGAGACACAAAATATAACTGAATTTCTCACTGTGTCAAATAGCGATCTCTGTTCTTTTCCAACATGCTGTTTGAGAAATATTGGTCAATTTCAGATTACACATCTGTGGATAAAAACATGTTAACTGAAGATGCATTCAGCTTGAAAGGCTGCATGTTTGGATGCAAAATGTACAATTGTTTTGCCACTGTAGGCTATTAAATGTCACTTCTTGGTAGAAATACACACACTGACACACAAAAGAGGATATACCATTCTGCCTGTGGTTTATTTTTTGTTTTGTTAAAAAAAAAAGAGCAGGTTCATAAAACCTTTTGTTTTATATATGTATTTAACAGTTTACAAAATTGGCTTTAAACATTTTCATTCAAAATATTTCTTATACTCTGAAATAAACAAATTCACAAAAATAATCTATATTCCTTATGAACATTAAAAAGTAGTGTACATCTGTCTTAAAAACAAGGAAAACAAAGGAGGAGTGCTAACCTGGGTTTATGTAAAACGCAGCAGAGTGCAGATGACCAGCTGTTAATGTTCAACAGCAGGCAACTGACAACTGAGCCCGGACAGATGCAGAAATTCCTCCCAATAAAGTTGTAAATCTGGGAATCAATGGAGTGTTTGTGGAGTGTTTCTCTCTCTCTGTGTGTGTGTTGGCGGGGCTGGAGGAGTAAACTCTAAATGGATACCAACAGCTGCATTCACTGAACTCATGTTTTATTGCTGTAATGGCAGCAAGATGGCGGCTGATGATGCTCAATCAATAAACTGTCTTATGGTTGGTATTTCATGGACATTTCCTGTCCAACACTGTAATGTGCAAGCGTCCCAAAACACTGATACATCTGAATACTATTCGTGGCCATTAATTGCAGTTTTAAACAGCAATATTGTGCGAAGTCTGTTTCCAGGAGAACTGTCAAATTAGTAACAAAATGGACCCAATTTGGACATTTAAAAGCCAATTAATTAGGTTAACCTCTTTTGGACTTGCAGACTGAAAAAATGCTAATTAGGGTTGGGCGATATGTCGGTATATAGCATGAGATGAGAGAAATGTGTCTACCATTTGAAATTTTGACACCATTTACACTGAGGCACCTATCCCTTTAATATGGCAGTATTGCAGATACACAATTTTTGCATCAATGGGATGTAGTACCTTGATTTGTCAGGTATTTTATTGACTGGATTCACCAAAAATAGACATTTCCATCTAGATATTTTATCTAGTTTATCTGGTTTCTCAATTGATTTTTCCAGAAAATTGCAGATATATCACTATTGCTACTGCTACATAAAATTACATATATGATATCGCCCACCCCTAATGCTGATGCATATCAGTATTAGCTGATATGGCTGGGAAAATGTTAGAAAACAGTATCATTTTGAGGACCCGATTTCTCCTGTTAGCCATAAATTTACATGAATGCACAGCATTTTATTACTCATAGAAAAAAATGGTTGTTGTCTTACAAGCACTTCAGACCAGCTGAAGAAAAGTCTGTTTTTAAAGAATAACAATACCAGGAATAATCCTGTCCATCCCTTGCTCTGCCATTTGAGGATCTGACGGCTTATTGTGTATCTGTCTAACGGAGTGTGTGTGTGTGTGTGTGTGTGTGTGTGTCTACTGAACAATGTGCCGATACAGACAAAAGCCATATGGATGTTTAAGGCATCTGTCAATATAAGGAGGATTATATTTAAAGTCTCTTTACTAATCCTCAGTGGATCTGTCCTGAAGGCCCCTCCTTCAGTTAAACCCCTTACTCTCTCTAACAAGATGTGATGTAACAGCACAGGGACAGTGGGAGTGTCTGCTATCAGTGCATTTGCCCCCCCAGTTCCCCAATTTGTCTTTTTAACATGGACTTCTCTTTTATGGTCAACAAAATATGCTTCAGAGGAGAGGAGCCCCGTTCCCTTTTCTAGTAACAAAGCAAAGCTTCCTCACGAACTGCCGTAATCATTGGGAAGCTGTAAGGATGTCGCTTGCTTCTTCTCCACCTCAGCGAGGGCCACCTCCAGCTGCTGGATCAGTACCCGCTTCTTGAACCTGCCACAGAGGCAAAGGAAATTAGACAGAAGCAGGGAATAAATGGGGAATTGCAATTATACTGAAAATTTATGTTGAGGGAACAAGTTTCCACACACAAACCACGGGAGATGTGGTTATGAGTTATTGTTTCTTACCTGACAGCCTCTTTGATGGCATGCTGGATGAAGTACCTTTGAACATTAACTGGTCCTTTCACCTGCTGCAGTAGTCTGAGTATCGCCTCATAGTCTGAGGAAGAAACAGACGGAGATGATGTGACAGTCACATGTTCTTACTTCAGCAGATTAGCATAAAAACGAGATACAGTGCACTGGCTCATACTCACTTCGTCCAGGTTTACGGACCTCCTTGATGACCCGACTCCTCAGCTCTGCTTGGCTGCCATCTAGTGGGGCTATGAATATGGTCTCAAACACTGCAGGGTCAGCTTCAGCGTCCTCTAGCTGGCTCTGTGGACTCAGTCGCTCACAGTTGTGTTTCTCCTCCAGCGGGTGCTCTTCTAGACCATCTTCAACTAGTCTCTCCTCCGTCATGTTGACATCTTCTCCCTGATCTGCTGCCCCCGGCCCGGCCTGCTCCTCTAGGCTCAGTGAAGGCGGGTTCCCTGCTACAGTGTCCATCTCAGCGGGCCAGATCTCCCCCGACTCAGGCCCAAGAACCCCGTCACCGTTACTCTCGGTGACCATCATGTTGTTGCCATCCACTCCTGAATTTAAATTGTATGTATGTAAGGTATTCCTATGATCATACAGTATAGCGCTCATGTTCCAGGTACATCTTAATCTTACCTTTGTGCTGTGGGATGGGTTTGAGGAGGTTCTGCTGCCCTTGAACCCCTACCGGACTCTTTCCCACCACCACGTGGTTTGTGCTCCCTGGTGGAGTCTGTGGCCGCCGCAGCAATGGGGACATACTCCGCCTTCTCTTCACAGTGGTGCCCGAGTTGGAGTCGCTGGAACTTCCTCTTTTCTTATTTTGAGGGCCTGCTACAAACTCATCTGCCTCATCGATCATCATCCCCTGAGATAAACATACGAGAAGACAAAACATTCAAAAATGAAAGGAGTAAATATTGAATGAAGACATCTCTTAAAGAAAATCGTGTTGATGTATTTGTACCTTCTTATCCTGCTTGAAAGGATTCCCAAATGTGTGCAGGCGTTTGGGTTGGTCAGGGTCAATCTCTCTCAAAGGAGACGGCATCATTTTGAGGTACTCCTGATAGTTTCCCATCTGAGCCACTGGGATGCTGTGCAGATAGTCTAACAACCACAGGACATGTTATTAGTATAAACAAAACACTGTAGTAACTACACAGGATTTCCTACAGATTTTTGTGTTCTTTATTTTCAAGTATTTGGCGATTTGGGTTAGTATCTTTCATGTTCATTAAACGGCTGCCCCCAACCAGGCACGAGACAAAGGCAGCCTTTGTACAAATCATTTAAATTTTAACTGGATCTGCTTGATACAATTTAAAGTAAGAGTTGACTTTTTGCATATATATGTGTTACATTTTCTTATGACTTCATTGCAAAGTCACCTGTGACTATTTTAAGATTGCAATTAAGATTGTAAAACTGGTTTTCCTCCCTTGACTTGACGTTTGAGCGCTGCAGGACAAAATTATTGTTACTAAACTAAAAACAAAAATTAAAACACTTTAACAGTAGGATTCTATACCTTCGTCTTGCCCTCGGATCAGCTTTTGTGACGTCCGCAGCAAATTGGAGCGCATTCGGGTGAGCTGATCCAGAAGGTTCCGTCTTGGGATGTCATAGGCATTTCGATAAGCTTGAGGTTTTAAATCCTGTGAACACATCAGCATATCTAGTCAGAGAAAACCCTGCCAAACACTGCACGTGCCCTGTTTTTCCTGTATCTTTCCCACCCACACAAAGTATGTCAGAGGAGTCCTTTCTGTCTTTCTTTTTAAAATCTACCTTGTTGAGCAGGGCGATCTGGAAGCCGGCGAACTCTTTGAAGTTCATGTCCACCAGGCGAAGGGGCCCCTCCCCGGTGATGCCCTGCAGCAACCGCTTAAAGTCCCGGTGGTGGGCCAGAGAGAGGGAGCTGGAGTGGTTCTTCACCTTTATGCCGGTTTCTTGGGGAGCCTTCTTCCCCACAGACACGATTAGACGATCTGATTCCATCTTTGCCTTTATACCGACAAAACAGGGAAAGAAAACACTACATTTTTACTGTCTGGTCAGATGCTTCAGTTCACACTGAAATAAGATTTTGGTAAGGAATATTGTTTAGAGTACAGACCCATCAAAGCACTTTCGGGTACATTTTTCTATGTCGATTCTTTTAAAGTCTATTATATAAATATATATTTATACTGTCACTCTCTGCTGAGCTCAAACAATGCTGCATTATGTTTACATCAATATAAAAAGTCCTCTACCATACAATAGAACAAAGAGGAAGATTTTGTTTTCCTCGTGTTTGGTGCATCGCATAAATTACATCATCACGGTGTCAGTGTTGATTATCTTGAAAGCAAAGTCATAGCAGATATGATTCTTGTTTCAGTCCAAATATAAGGCTCAATCTGTAATTTTCTTACCATTTTAACTATCTGCACATTAATATATATACTATACTGTATATTCACAAACAGAGTTTGACTTGTTGAGTTTGGCACGAGACATTAAAACAGGTATTTTTAATTGCTCAGCTGATCATAACTGAAAACACAGGAATGTTTACAACTGTATTGACTAATGACTAATGCCATTCAAACGTCTGACCGCATTAGAAATCTTTAACAACTTTTGTTTCGTTATCGCCTCATACAAGTTAGGTTGCTGCCTTGACACATTGGTTTCTATTCCATGTTATGATTTTTGGAAGAAGAAGAAACACGTCCGTGTCTTTGTTCTGAAGCGAATACGTGCTCTGTCTCATGCTCAAGGACACTTGAGTCTTTTACCTGCTGGCTGAGCTTCTTCAGGTAAGAGATAACGCTGTAACTCAGGCCACAGTCCATGGTGTCTGCAATAAGATTCGGTGCACCCATCATCCTCAATGCCTTTTTTAAGGGCTGTCAGAAGATAGCAAGAGGAAACTGTGGATGTTAGTCATATGCAGAAACAATAGAAATCCATGTACTGAACGTTTGTAAAGGGCAGCATAAGTGACATAGCTTACCAAGAGGAAGTATGGAGGCATTGTCTTCAGGTACATCTCAAAAGCCTGTCGCCACTTGAGGTTTGGTTTTAGTTTGTGCACTTTAAACAAATCATCTGGAATGAGACAAAGAAAGGAGGACCATCTGAACACAAAGTCTTTGCATTCTGGATCAGTGACCAGTCAGATATCCACCTGCACCTCCTCCTGCTGCTGTACACACATCACTATTCAGGTGGTGAGTCTAAAATGAGCATCAAAACACACACTACCATTTATCCTAAATACCTGTTACTTGTGATTATGTTTATAGCTAAAGAAAAAGATTGCAGATGATGAAGTGACCCAGAAAAGGAAAGCTTTTTAAATGTAATATCAGCTCAGACCTACTGACCCAGAAGTTTTCAGGCCGCTTTAAAGAAATGGTTTACTGTCTTACCGAGGAGTGGGAGAAGGACTGGGTAGTTGTAAGGCATGACAAACAGGTTGACACAGGTGAGAGTGGTGCTGGCTTTAAGGTAGCCAAATGGCTGTCCCAGGTCATTTGGCTTCGCACTGCTGGTGACAAACACCTGAGGAAAATTATAGTAATTTTGGTTATTGAGCTACAAAATTAAACATTAGAAACCCTTTGTACATCCGTGCTTAGTGACCACGCTTCATAAGTGAGACTCGTTACGAATTCACAGCTACCAAAAGGTGAAAAGACTCATTATATCTGGTTTTCATAAAAGTCCCAGGGGCAACACCAGCGGCAGTAGAAACAAGCCAAGAGAGCTGACGGGTGTGTGAATATCGACCATACCTGCCAACACATGTGTGGAGACTTCCTTTCCAAAATGAACTGGGTGAGAGGCGATGGCTCCAGTTCATACTTGTCGAAGGGAAGCTTGTCGATCACCATGGGCTCACAGTCCACACAGGAGAAACGCACCACGGGATGTGCAGAGCGAGGTGGCTGGGGGCAGGAGACGGAGGTAAGTGAAGAAAATGTTATAAAATATGATATGATAAATATTTTACCTGTGGTATTATGGATCATGTGATGTCTTTGCAACGGATAAATCACAGAATGAGTTTCCAGAGTTGGACACTTATATATTGGCTGCAAGTCAAAGTGACTGACATAAAAAGAGGACTGCCAATAAAAGAGAGAAAGACAGAAAGATAAGAGAGACAAGGTCACGTGGACACTATAAATAGTAGGGGATAAACAGTGCAAATTCATAGACATACTTATAAATCCAGTTCTTTTAGAGGTAACCTGCAGAGCCACACACTAAAGTTGCTGATGAGATATTTTAAAGCCTCTCTCTTCTCACCAGGGTAGGAGAATTCTGGTCCGGCCAGAAGGACTCTGGTATGGGCCAATGCCCAACGGGAACCCCTGTCTTCGGGTTTGGTCGCACATAGATGAGTTTGTGGCAACTGTGCCACGGCTGCTGGCTGAAGGACGACACGGGACGACTTGACTCCACTGAGTTGTCTGTAAAACAAAAAAAGTGCGACATAAGTGAGAAAACATTTCTCAACCAAATGCTGACAAACACAAAACAAAACCGGAGTCACTGATATAAATAAGCTTTTCTGTCATTTTCTAAAATAGTGTTTAGCTCCCTCAGGTACCTCACTTTTTCTCTTTAAAAACTTTGTGTGTGAGTCAAATGATCTCTGCCCTATTTTTTATGCTCCTCTATGTTTGGCTGATCTAGAAAATGTACTCAGTTCTCCTTTTAGTGTAAAACTGCACTGTGGTGATCCAAGATATAAAGATTCTCTTCTGCTTTCACTTGTCCACAGTATCTTCGCTCTGACTGACTGTATGAAATGTGACAAGATGATGTGCTCAGATAGAGCAACTCAACTATTTTGAAATAACGGTAAAGTTGTTGCCTGGCGTACATTCAGTGTGCGTCATCCAAAAACTCACCTTCCCCAACCAGAGGCGGATCTGGCCCTGTCTTTTCAAAATTAATGACAACACCACTCTGAACCTTTTGGACCAGAGACTCCAGACACTGATTCAACATCCTCTGTGTCCGCACACAGTATGATCGCCCTGAGAGAAAAACAGAAGGCACAACTATGATATATAACAGAGTGAAGACTACAGACACATAATAAACCCACGTTGGGGTACCAAAGTAAAAAACAAGAAAAAAAGCAGAACCTCCAGTGACTTCACACATCTGGGTGATGGCAGACTCGTCGGTGGGGACGCTGCCAAGCTGCTCGTTGTCTGGTGCGGCTGCTCCTGGCAGCCTCAGCACCAGTGCAAACAGACGCTGGTCCCAGCGAAAGGGCTCTTTGGTCAGCTCACTGCCTGCTAATGGAGAGTTCAGAGGCAGGTGCAGCTACACAACCAACAGGGTAAAGAGAGACGAAGGATGATGGGAGAGGAGGTTTATACGTGAAAACTGCCACAAGTCACCATTTGCACAGTTTTACAAACATTACCATTCATGTCATTACAAAGTCTGAACAGATCACATTACTACAAACAGTACAGAGGACCACTACTGCATTTGTTTTATGCTCTCACCTCATCTGGCACCCCAGAGCTGTGCGTAAGCTTGTTCCCATCAGTGATAGTGATGATCACAGACGGATCGAGGAAGAAGGGGTTACGGCCCTGAGAGGGAAACAGTAACATTCTGCTATTAAGGCAAACAGTGGCCCCATTTATTCTCACTAGTCTGCTTTCTTTACGTTCCAGACCAAAAACCTTGTTTCTGGGCTCTGTGTCTCAAAAGAAATTCCATCTCCTAAAACACAAAACGTAATTGGATTCTTGTGCTTACAGTGATGGCACTTGTTAAGCAGAGGTCCACTTCTGAATCTGAATCAGCTTTATTGTCCAAGTATGTGTTCACATACAAGGAATTTGACTCCAGTTTTTTATTGCTCTCAACGTACTTACACACTTCCAAGAACAATTTATAGGAAGACAGATAGAAATAGACATACAGCTAAAAACAAGGAGAGCAAAGCCGAACAAAGATAGGTAGTAATTAATTAAAATTACACAGTAATTAGTATGGTCTTAACATCACACCTCCAGGATACTAATATGAACTGCGTGTTGCAGCTTGTAATCTTTGCTTTGTGTCAGAATGCATCTGTAAGCTGCAGAGTGTCCTTGTGTTACTCGTTAAGGGCAGAGGCCTCTACCACTGTGCTGCAGGGGTCAGCCTTGTCTAATTCAAACACCCAGAGAATGCCCAAACAGTAGATTTACACATACTCGATGCACAGACCTTGTGTCAGTACTTGAGCGTAGCCTTCAAGCAGGTTTTTTGGAGGGAAGGTGTGTGTGAGGAGCTGATGACAGTGCCAACTGAGGCAAGACGGAGTGGATTAAGATGCATTCAAAAGTCAATATTCTGCTCTTTGTCTCCAGGGGAAGGAAGAAAGAAACGCCAGCTGAAAGCTTTGTTACAATCATCAAGTCCACATATACTGTATGTGTTGGCTATATCAGGAAAGGGGCACTTAAGTCCCTACACTTAGTAGTATTATTTTCAGCTTTTGTTTGACTAAAATCAGCATCTCTCAGTTCTCTAGTTCTACCGCCACATTATTCTTATGATTTTAAATGTTGCATTTAATTTTGGACATGGCCTCACCAGTTTATTCCTTAGACAAAACATTCTGTAACAGGACAATCAGACTCTTTTGGTCTGTCTTGACCTACACCTATAACCCCCAGTTTCAAAAATCACACACGGCAAAATAAAAAAAAATGCCAATACATATCAAAATAAAAATTACTGACGATCACTGTGACCTCATTTATTAATAGTTTTTATAAATACAACCAAACCACCACTAAATCATGATAAAAACATGGCATGTCATTGCCTTGTCAATCAGTTTGTATATATTAAATATATATTAAATGTGTAGATATGTAGGTATCTCATGTTTTCATCCACAACCAAAAATAATTTAATTTAATTTGTTTTTTAAGAAGTCATAGTAATATTTAAAATCAGGGCTGCAACTTTTTTTTTTCATTATTTATAAATCTGCAGAGTATTTTCTCATTTAGTATATTAAAGGCTTTTCTATGAAATGTCAGGAAATAGTAAAAAATATAAATTTCCTGAAGTACAAAGTGATGCCATCAAATTGCTTCTTTTGTCTGTTTGACGTTTAAAATCCAAAGGGATCCAGTTTATTATCACAGCAAATCGTCACAGTCATGAAGCTAAAATAAGGGAATGTTTGGTATCTTTGCTTGAAAAACAACTTAAATGATCAACTAATCAATTAACTAACTAATCGTTTCAGCTCTAATTAAAATGACTGTTAAACCTTTAAAGAAAAACACTGAAACCACAATGGAAAGTAATTCCACGTTTCTCTTACAGCAACAGATGAGACTGCTGCCAAAGAAATGCATAATGGGAAGTTGGCGTCAAATACCTGTCCATAGTTGTCGATGCCTGAGACGAGGCGGTTGAGGTTAAGCAGGTCAAAGGATGTGCGGAGAGCGTGACCCAAAGTAGTCAGCCCAGATGCCTGCAGGTTCTTCAGCTCGCACATGAAGGTGGCATGGTTCTCCTTCCAGCCTGCCTGAAATACACACATGGACAGTGTGCTGAATGCACTGCACAGCAAACAGCTATACAACACAGAGGCAGAGGAGGCCTGGAGTCACAGTGCATGGTGAACAGCCACAAACCAAAATAGATCCACACCCACAGATACCCATACTATGTAATTACAATGAAAAACAAAACAAGTTTTGTTCACTGACAACCACAAACTGATTTATGTCAAGCGTATGACTGCCACCTTTGATAAAAGGAGTTTAAAATCTTAGCAACCCATTGATTCTGTGCAACATGACATAATAGTAACCATTAAATGAGATCAGGTTATGTCAAGATCTGGAAATAGAAGATAATATTGTTGAAATTCAAGCTCACATTTGAGCTGGATGGTGCTGCTTAAGAAAGAGTCTAATTTCATACATGACAAGCATCCAAAAATACACTTCCCACTGATGCCTGTCCTCTGTGACGGAGATATAACTCCCACAGGAGAGGATGTGGGTGTGTAACTGCTCTTGGACTTTTCTCTAGCGGGGTCAAGTACCTTACTGCTGCAGCTTCATGCTTAATCTAAGGACCTGCAAGCTTACAACTTCCGCTATCAGGAGAGAGGGAGGAGGAGAGGTGAGAGAAACAGAGAGAGAGAGAGAGAGAGAGAGAGAGAGAAAACTTGAAACCCCCGTATCAACACGTATGCTCTGAATCAGGCCAGTGGGTAGATTTTTGGATTATCATGGGATATCATTCAAAAGCCATGATTTGGGTGGGATTTCTAGGAAAGTGCAGAGTGGTTACACGAATGACGTTACATAAATATTATACAGTCAGACACAAGCAACATCACTGCAGCAGAGCTGTAGGTGGAAACCCATTCACAGGGGTAGTAGCAAAGTTATAACCCAGACACAGAGCCGTGTGAAGGCCAGTAGAAATGTAAGGCTTAGCTTGCACTCAATAATTCAGACTACAGAATATTTATATTTTCTTCTCGACCAACCTCCTCTCTCTCCCTCTACATCAACAATTTATCGCCTCTGTAACTGTGCAATCAGAGTAGCCCCATTCAGTACAACCTTGTCCTTTCATCATAATCCTCAGTGCACAAAGCAGGCAGAAACAACAAAGGAGAAGGCACCGAGAGGAAGAGCAGGAGGAAGAGGAGTTGGGGACAGACTTTACAACGAGGGAGGAGAATCAGACGTTGGATGATTTGGATAAGATGTTACGCACAAGACTATTTGACTGGGACGCATGAAGCAATGCAAGGTCAATGACTGAATGAAGTAGAAAGCATCACATGAATGACAGCATCCACTCATAACATTATGTCATGACCCCAGTCCTACACATACGCCTACAGTGACACAATAAAAACGCAGTGCTGGGGCAGCAAACTCAAGTGTAGGTCAACAAACAGCCTGACAGTTATTTTGCTTTCGCACAACTTTAAATATTAACACTAAGCAGGAAGACTTTGTTATTTGGGAAAAAACTCACCATTCAAATTCACCTTGTTTATATCTAAACAAAATGGGAAGGCTTGTAGAACCGAGTGTTGAAAGTACACTAAATAGATTGCAATAAAAGTAAAGTAAAGATAAATGTTGTTTGTTTAAAATTCCATTGGATAAAAGGGAAGTAGTAACTCTTAAAAATAGCTCATAGCTTATCCATCAAACGTTAGGGATATATTATGTAAAAAAAGCATTTCATTTTATATTAATTTACCTAATATAGGTTAAGTAAAATATAGTCAAAATGTACTGACTAGTCAAAAGTATAATTTAATACATAAATCATAGTGAGTTAAATATTTAAATTGATTGATCAAAACAAAAAACCTAATCAGCTGATAAAATAAAAGTCATTTATTTTACTCACTGAAATGTAACATTTTACCAGCTCCATTTTTCAACTCACTTCTCCTATACTCTGACTCCTGCACATGTTTAATTATTCAAACATTTCCCATTTTCTTTGTTGCTTGTATGATAATTAGAAGTGCATCCCTAATGCCTGGGCATATAAACAGAGAGTGTAAAATATTATACTATATTATTATATAGTTGTTATTCAGTTATCATAAGAGACTGTAATATTGTCGCTTCTGGTCTGGTGCTCTTCAAAAAGCTGCAGCAATGGTGCAGCAAAATACACTGAAATTGTATTATAAAAACAAGAAAAGTGGAATTAACTAGTCATAACAAGTACTCTTTGACTTGCACTATGTTTTATAACACATGCCTCTGTATCCATCTTCTAAAGCTTTAATCAGCAACTACTATTATAGATTAGGTAATGAATTACTTTCCATTTTGTAATTTGGTCATGAGGCATGCAAACAAAAAAAATACTTTACAAGGAAAGCAAACTATTCTGTCATGTCTTCAAGCATTAAGGTCATGGGGTAAAGTAAGTACTCAGCATATTGTGTTGAGCGTAATAGAGTGTTGTTTGTAGACAGTTAGGAGAGCCAAGAGATTTCTATTACAGACCAGCCACTGAAGCAAATCAGGGACTTCAGGGGTTCATGTGGGCACTAACGATTGTATTTTATTGGGCCTGTGTGCCAAGTCATAAAACAAGCCAATAGGTTAGTGGTGAGGATAGCTTTTGTGACATGAAACCCCTGAAATGATTGCAGTGAAGTCACAGGTTGTATGTTTTTGCCTGGGTGTGTATGAAAACTAGAGAGTGTTTGTATGCTGGGCCATAATGCTCATAGTATAGGTATGACAAATAATTACCATATGAATTATGACAATTTTCCTATAGCGAACTCACATAAAAATTAAAAAAAAATCTCATGATGAAGAGGGCTTATCAACTTTCAGCCCAGATTGGCCAATGGTAATGCGTGGATGATGCAAGGGGAGGAGTAGAGGATGATTGGCGGGCTCCTTGACCAATCAAGATATTGTACTTTCAAAAAAAGAGCGACGTCATAGGCGATAATAAATCTCTCCGCCTCCATCTCAACGCCCGAGACTTTTCTCAACACAAAAGCAAAATGTCTGCTGGATGGTCGGAGGCAGTGCAGCTCCGGGTCTGCGGGTATTTGGAGCAAAAAAATGCCGTTTTTCGCCACCGAGACGCCGCCCAACACTGACTACAAACCAGAAGGACAATAAAGTCTCACTGACAGAAAAATACGTTCGACTTGTCAAATGTAAAAATTGTATCAGTTGCTAATTACCTTTACTCCGTATGGTGGATCATCGAATGTAACTAGCATGTACCTGTCGCCTCTACTAGCCGGGTCTCGGGCACGCAGCTGTCAAAAAAAGAAAACCAAAAACAACATATATTAATTTCGACCAGTCTTGCCCAAGGAACCCTAAGCTCTCCAAAGGTGCATACTTGCTGAAAAAAGTCGGGGTAAAATCATTCTTTACCTTCATAAAGACCTCAACCGCGCCTTTAGCAACGTCCAGATACGTCGTACCCAAATAAGTGCGCTGATTCATAGAGGCGGACGTGTCTAACAGGAAAAGTAAAATAGGCATTTTAAATGTAAAGCCGCGGTTGTATGCTTTTCTATAATAACTGTTAGCCACATATGACCTATCGTGCGGCCAAACAGTCCACACATGTGTGTATATATTTGTTATAATAAGCCCCCCCCTCCAGAAGAGGGCCGTTGCCTCTGCTCCCTCTCTATCTGCCTTTCGAGAGCTCTGTCTCAGCTCGCGCTGTTCAACTT
Source organism: Maccullochella peelii (assembly GCA_002120245.1). NCBI lineage: Eukaryota > Metazoa > Chordata > Actinopteri > Centrarchiformes > Percichthyidae > Maccullochella > Maccullochella peelii. The sequence goes on along the minus strand of LKNJ01000470.1, from coordinate 205,865 downwards.
CTGCTCCTAACCGAATGGAACGCCCCGCTCCCTCCACTGCGACGCCATTGGCTGAGCCCGATTTCACTGACCACGCCCCCTTCCATATATAAATATATAACGAGGTCGAGATGTCTCGTCGTCTATACATCAGTTTACTATGTTAATTGTATGCAAGTTGAACGGGCGGATATTCAAAAGTATGGTCTATGGCTCTGTTGTGTATATGTATATGATCCTTACCATAAAGTAGCCTATCTGCCTGAAACCATGCAACTGATAGTTGTAGCTGTATAGATCATCAGAGACCTGAAATTTCTTGCCAGCCCCCCCCTCAACACACACACACACACACACACACACACTCACAACCTTTCTCTTTCTCTGATTCTCTCTCGTCACTCTCTTGCTGCGTTCAATGCGCCGCCAAAGGTCCGTCCTCCTGACTCTGTAACACAACATAACAAGAACACGTGGAGTTACTTCGCCTAACCAGTTATATTTGTATAATTATTAAACATATAAGTTGGACATTGTTTAAGTCTATGAATCAATCTATTATACTTACGGTGTATGTATTTTGTGCTTCAATTGCAGAATCAAGAGAAAGTACGTTAGAAACAAACACTGAGTAGAGATAGAACATACACAAATATAAATATTCAAACAGAACACCAAAAACATATTATATTGGAAGTGGGTAGTATCTAAAACCATAAAAGTACCACCTGTTCTCCATGTGCTCTGACAGTCTTAATAACTCCGACAGCACTTGAGAGCAGCATCGCTGTTGCGTTATTCTTGATATGTCCTTTTGACATTTAATCAAATACCTTACCATTAAATCACAAATAACCGCAAACTTATATTTATTATAAGCTCAGACTTTACATCAAAACAGATTAGAAAAAAATACCCAATAGATTTAAAGGTCAGTGGAAAGTCATAATAGTAGATGGAGGTGTTTCTGATTACAGTACACTGTATGTACTGTATAACAAAACTTTTTAACCATTGCACTTTTTTTCATTTGCTGCCACTGAAAAACGGGTCGGATGGATGCTAAACATCTATTATTATTATTATTTTCCGGAATGATAAATTCAGTCCAACATAAAGAGGCAATTCAACATCACCTTGACTCTGAATGTTTAGTTAAGGCTTTTACTTTTTTCTGTCTGTGCGAGGTGAAAAAACCTCGTAAACAATGATATCCTTTCGTGATCATCTTCAAAAATCAATGCACTTCAGTAGTTAATCATAAAGTGGCTATATTTGAGCACACTTTGGAGCTACTTTATATGATTATCAAGATTTATCAATTTAGTACAGTTGATACCTCAAAGTATTCCGCAAATATAACTGAATGTGCGTGGTTTAGGGCGTTTATACACTCCTATTTACATACTTGGGACAAGGAAAGTTGTAAACACACACACACACACACACACACACACACACACACACTCCCTGCCTGCCTGCCTGCCTGGATCATCTTTACGTCCGCTTTGTTGACGTCTTGCACGTTCTGTTTCGCTCTCCGCCATCCCGGCATGCACCGCGAGGTCTGCAGTATATTATTGACAAAGAAAAAAGGCTGAAGTCAAACAACAACAGGGTGGGATCAGAAGCACAAACCTTGGTGGTATCACTAACGTTATACGAACCCGTGTGCTGACAACAAGGTAAAGTGAGAAGTGAGCTCAGTTCTTCCTTGAAATAAAACAACTCTTTGTTGTATTTTCTGTAATGACACTGCGTGTAGACAACGTTAAGTGGCTATCAGCTAACATCTGGGGTTTTCCTAGTCGGCTAACGCTAGCCTTAGGTGAACACTACTGAAGAGCGTTAGCTTTACACTGTAACGAGATGTTATTACAGAGTCGGAGCAAGCAAATGCTGTAAAACTGTATGGTTCATTTAGAGATTAACCAAAGGTATGGTAGAATCTTTCTAACTCACACTGTCGCTTATTTTATAACCAATATATTTACATAAAGACCTCATATCTTGCGTCTGTTTACGATTACACTGCAGTTTCAAGGCAGCTTAGATGTTATCCTTACACTTAATCTAAATATAAAGTTGGCTAGATAGCTTAATCGTGAAACAATGGGCCTCGGTTAGTTTAAAAAAAAACTAATTGACTAAAGCTTTGTTGCTGCCAATACAACGAATTAGTCGTGATTTTTCTGTGTACGTGGAAAACAAAAAATGTTGCGACACCACGAGTCTGGTCCCTCGAGCTCTACCGCAACCATGTAAACACACAGAAGCACGTGACCAGCCACATGGCGTTCACTTAATACTGTTTGCCTTGTTGAACTTGAATAAGCTCCATTAATTAAATAGCCTTGGTCTTCTCTTATAGCCGTGATCTTTGGCTGAAAAAACATCCAAATACTTTACCTGAAAAGCTGTAGGACCAGGGTCTGAGGATAGAGGGTGTCATATGCTGGACAGATCCTGAAGCACCTTGAAGCAAATCTGTGATATTGGGCTGTAGAAATAAAATGGATTTGACTATACTCCCATTAAAATCCTGCATTCAAAGTTAAAATAAAGAAGTGTTAGCAATTAAGTGCAGTTTTTTTTTTTAAAGAATTGTCTCTTTCAGAGTTAATTCTATTATGAATTAGCTTGCGTAAGATGTATTTTAATGTATACGGTTTAACTGCTTAATTCACTTCTTAATAGTTTAAACCAGAGCAAGACCGATAGATCAGCTGGGATGATATATCAGCAGATAGTAACTTATTACAGATATTAGAGTATCAGTATATATGCCGGTCAATAACAAATTGAGTACTGAAATGCCAAAGATATATTTCAGGTGGGTTGGAAACAGTGTCAGCATTACATAGTTTATCATCATTAGCTAACATACTGTTTTTAGATTTTTTGTCAACTCTCAAATATCGATATTGGTATTGGCCTCAAAAATCCAGTAGCAGTTGGGCTGTAGATGAAACTTGAAGTGCATCATATAAGCTTCATTGTATTTGTCACATAAAAACTATTAAAGTACAAAGTAACTACAAACAACAGCTGTTGGACACATAAATGGAATAACAAATTCAATATTTCCTCATGTAACATAGTGGAACAATAGTTAAATGTGTATGTAAATAAGTGGCATGCCAGTGCCTCTTGAGTAAATATATTTTGCTATTCATCACCTGTGTCGCTTCACAGTACCGTGCCATGGCCCTCAGGCGATGAGAGCGGGAAGTGCCATTTCCACCTAAAGGGAGTTTACACAGCGTGATAGTTTGTGGAGAGAGGGGTGGGGGGGCCCAGGAAGACCGTGGACGGGGAAGGGGAAGTGCTCAGCTGGAGCCAATGCAGCAGCAGCAGCATCGACAGCCTGAGCTGGTGGAAGGAAGCCTTCCCGTGTTCGTGTTCCCCACTGAGCTCGTCTTCTACGCAGATGAGCAGATGTCTCACAAGCAGGTGCTCACCCTCTACAACCCCTATGAGTTCGCCCTCAAGTTTAAAGGTCAGTTGGCAGAATAAAACACAATCTATTTGGGTTTCCATGTATGCTGTATCTTTGTTATATGCTCCAGATTATCTAGATAATCTGTGTGTTTTTCCTCTTTTTATCAGTGCTGTGCACAGCGCCAAACAAGTACACTGTGGTGGATGCCACCGGAGCTGTCAAGCCACAGTGTTGTGTTGACATGTGAGTTTGTTTTTGTGTATAGGACTCTATATTATTTCATGCAGTGGTATAGGGACTACATTTCTTATCTATGAGCTTGTTGTTCTCTGTGGATTCCTGTCCATGTCTTTAGTGTTTCTTGCTTACTTTGCTTAATATTAACTTGTAGGTTTGTTGGTCAGATTTGACTGCATGTTTTGAGTCAGATGGTTGTTGACAGCTGACTTTCCCATCCGGTCAAGTAAGGAGTCTGTCTAACCTTCTATGTCCACACAGCGTAATCAGACACAGAGATGTGCGAGCATGCCATTATGGGGTGTACGACAAGTTCCGACTACAGGTGTCGGAGCAGAGTCAGCGGAAAGCTCTGGGTCGCAAAGAGGTGACGGCTACGCTCCGCCCCTCGGCCTCACATGAGCCGCCCAGCCCCCGGCCCCAAGATGAGGAACGCAAAATCAAAGAGCAGTTTGCAGACAGCGAGTTTTTTGAACAGACTGCATTTCAGACAGGTAGGACGAAGGACTGTTGTGTGGTTTTACCACTAGATGGAGCCAAATACTCAAAAACTCAAATATGGGAACTTTTTACCATTTACAGGACATGGCTTTTTGCGGCCTATGAACATACATATCATATCTATCTTATCTAGTATAAAAATAAGCTATTTGTCTCACAAACATACTATGACAATAATAACATAATAATTTACAGGTTATAATTATCTCCTGATTCACATTTGATCTTGTAGCAAGATAGGTACGTGTATACTTTGTCTTTCTTCACTTATACCATGTTATACCACGTGATAAACAAAACATAATTTTATATGCAGTCAAAGCAGGAAAGTAGGAAAACAATCGTGCTGGTAATCACTCTGACGGTCGTTTAACATTGAAGTACAAGCCAAAGCATCATGGCATACAAGATCAAATGTATCTTCATTTTATGTGCATGCTGTGACTGCGTTTACCAATACACCCACACTGAAGTGGTGGAGTATTCACTATTCTCTTGTATCAACACCTGCAGACATTTTTTTGCTATTCTGAGTGCATAGTTATCATGTCATCAGCCTCAGTGTCATAAACCCCATCTGATCTCGGGTTGTTAAGCTGCAACCTTCTTTGAGCTCTAGCTTCTTCCCTCAGCTAAATAATACATCTGACTTTTCTTTGCCGTAAAATTTGTTTGTTAAAGGACATAAGTCTGGTGATTTTTGATTTATCTTGTATTGTCAGCATATCCTGTGAAAAGAGAAAACAATGAATTGATCCCATTTTCTGTGTACCCAAAGCCTGATGTATATTATTCCTCTCTGCGTCCTCCATTGTTGTCCAAACACTATTCAAAGCAGATCAGTGAGCCACACCTTTGCGCTGGGTAACATCTTCCTGCATTACTATGAACATGGGCACTGTAGTTTATGAGTCAACTCCACATACACCGTGCTGCTGCTGTAAACCCTCACTAGAACACCAAATCTGCGCTAGAAAATAGCCCCCAAAAAATACACTATTTACTCCTGTTTAAGTAATATTTGCTTTGTGGACTTTTTCAAAATTAAAGTATATATTCCCGACCCATTGTTACAGATTTATGTCTTCAGTAGTAACCAATGGGCTTAGGGCTAAGAGCCACAGACAGGCTGGGGAAGTCAGTTGTTTGTGGTCATTTCATGGGATTTGTTTACATCCTTTAAATCACTTGGTAATCATTTTGAGTGATTCATCTGATCACAGTGTATGCATGTGTGCCTGACAGAGAGCCGTCCTGTTGCCGGAGGCCCCAGTCTGCTGACGGTGCTGCTTGGGCTGGTGTGTATGGCCGCCCTGATGCTCCCGACCCTGGGGGAGCAAGAATCTACTGTGCCTGTCTACCTCCACTTAAGTGTTAACAAGAAACTTGTAGCTGCTTATGTTCTCGGTAAGTAGAAAAAGGAATCACACAAACTTGTGCACTTGGCTAGGACAGAAAGAGGTTTGTATCGTGTTAAAAATCCTTTTTAAATGTGAACGCTGCTCTTGTTCATGAAATCACATCGTTGAAAGAGTAAGCGCTGAAGTATACCAATATCCAGTTGCTTGTTTCAGGTCTTCTTACAATGGTCATCCTACGCACATGAAGTGCTGTGAGCTGAGGGGAGGAAGAGAACATTCTCACACCAGAGGCACTGCTACGCTTCATTGAGTACAGCTGACAGCAGGGGGGACTCACTAAAATCACCCCGTCCCCCGATACAAATACACTTTTAGTGTACTTATTTTCAAATCCACATATTTGTGTTAATACATAATTTGACACAATGCTGAACTGATGCAAACAGCGGGGGAGACCTCTGGTGTGTCGGTCAAAGGATTGGTGGTGTGAGAGGAGCTGTCCCTCAGCAGGGCCTGTGAAGAACCATGAGGCCATTTGAAAGTCTTGTCTGGCCTCATGTTCCCTGTGTCTGTATTACTATTGCCATTATGTAACAGAATGTGGTTAACTTGAGTGTGAAGGAACTTAAATGCAAAACATGATACATGTATATAAAGCCATTAAACTTTTGTTATGGTATTCACCTGTAACCATCATTATATTGATGTTTTAAAGCATTTTTAGAGTAGTCTCTGACGACTAAATGCAGTTATTTGCATGTGTGGATACCTTATCTGAATGAGTTTTTATTTTTATTTTTCCAGCAAGTAAGATACTTTTACATGTCACCAAAGGAAAGATCTTTTGAAGACAATGCTTTGTTCGTCGTACTATATCAATGCTCCATTCAACGTTTAATAAAAGTCTCAATACAGCCGTCTGGTATGATGTTCGTAGATCAAATGAGGTTATTTTTCTGCACTTTACAAGTCGGGGCAGGAGGGTGTAGCGTACATGATGGTTACTGATAATTATCCCACCGTCTGCACCGGGGCTGTGTGTTATCAGATATGACAAACACGATTTCACACTGGCTGCATACCATTTGGTTCCACCATATGGTTTTGTTATGACACTGTGGCCCTGTATGCAGTGTTAACATTTTAAATTAGTGTTTTAGTGCTCCAGACAAGAAAATTTCCTGTAAAAATATTATATAAAACAGCCACCCACACATAATAAAGAAATAATTTATTTAGTCCTGATGTCCGCAACGATAGCCATCACAGTAGACACAAGCATAGGTAAGGTGTTTAGCAGATTACACCCTCTCCCTTACATACAGTATGGTATGAGATTATTTGCGAAATGTATGCCCTGATAAGATGACTGAGAAAAAAAAACAAAAAAAACATTCTTGTTGACAGCAGGGCAAGCTGACAACGTATCCACTTATTTGTATAAAAGGAAAAACACATTCAGTAAACGAACTGCAACCACACTTTTCTTTAAATTAAAAGGGCACACGTCCTTAAAATGACTTACAATCACTTCCTTTGTACATACACATTAAAAGGCTACAGAGGCATGAAGGGGTTCAGATGTGGAAGTTACACATGGGATAATGGACACTGGGGTCATGACAGCTGAAAGCAAATTCAGGTGCAAACATCACAGTACAGGCTTAACCTCTACATACTGTACTTCTTGCATCTCCCCCCCCCCCCCTTCCTCCCTGCTTGCACACAGGTTTAAACAGTACAGGATTGAGTGTCCTGTGCAAAAAGCTTTTAATAAATGTAACCACAGCAGAAACATCACTCACAATGTGATGGGGCCCATTAGGTTTTTGCTGCAGGTTCCAGCAGTCAGCTGATTTTGGTGTAAATGACAACACAAATGTTTCACTTTTACTGGGGATAGAAACTTCACCATCCACTTTTTTTTTTTTTTTTTTTTTTAAGAATAAACATTTTCTTCCATAAATAAGAACATTTCCCCAGAAGAAGAAAAACAGAATCCTTTCTACACTCTGCTCATCTGCAAAAACATCCTGACAAGAACACAGAGCAACCCTTAGTGTTGAAGGCCCGACAGTGACGACCATCATGGTGCATTAATTGCTCATAGTAGGCAATTACAGCTGCAGGAAGTCGTGGGGAAGGGGGGCATAAAAGCCAAACTGAAAAATAATTCACCACAGTTCACAGCCTCTATCATAAAAATATTAAGAAGATCTGCTGAAAACATAACGTTTCTTACAGTATAACAGTAAGAAAGTCTCCATAGTTTCACCCCAGAAGTAGTTTAGTCCTTTACAAAGAAAACTTTTGCTGTTGAAGACCTGTGCCCACATTCACCTCACAGCCAATCACAAACTTAGAACTATGAACGGCATCTGACAAGATTAATATGTACATAATTACAAACAAAGCAGGAAAACAATAAGTTAAATCTTTTCTTACAAAATCTGCACACTGCGTACATACAGAGGCCAGTGGACAGACGTTTTGTTTTGTTGTTTTTGTCGTCCAGTGCTCAATGTCTCTCTCCAGTGAGGGGAATTTGAAGCATAGCCACTTATGAACGCAATATCACCATGAAGCCGAGCACCATCCAACATCCTCTACTAGCAGCTGGTGCTCACAGTGTCTTCAGTCATTCCTAGTTTCACTAGGCTTGCTTCTTAAACACAAAAACTCAACCATGGCTTTCATTTCCTCAATTCAAACATACCTAGACCCTCCAAAATGTAGCCATGAAAACAGCCGCTCGCTCAGAAACAAACATGGAAAATTCCACTGAAACCAAATCTAGGCGGTGGGGAGGTGGAGGGACCGAGAAGGAAACTTGTTCCCTGGAGAGAGGCTTTTTGGCGCCAGTCCTTTATAGTGTCTCTTGCCATCACATGCTCACTTTGGGGACAAATCCTGGAGGGAAGCGAAGGGCGAGTTGCTGGACGAGGAGGGCGACACTCCCTCCATTTTGCCTGGCGAGTCGGTGGAGGAGCCGACGCTGCTGAGGCTGCCATCCAGCAAATCTGGAGAGTGGCTGAAAGAAAGGCAGGTTCAGTAAGGGCGTTTCACACACATAGCTCTTTTACTCTGGTCCCAACCAGTTGATGAGTTTGTAAACTTGGGAGTGTTTTCCCCTTGGTTCGGTTTCTTTTCACACAGAAAAATCCAAGTGAATTAAAATGCATCACTACAAACCACGAGAGAACGCACACGCCGCTTATTGGTCAGATGTGTCTGGGGCGGGAGCCACAAAATAAATACAGCCATCATTCTCCAGCTAGCTGCTGCTACTAGAAACAGTTTGCATCCTCTGCCTCATCCCAGAATGCAAAGCACACCTGGCTACAGGAGCCGTTTAGCTCAAACTTGTGGAGTATATCGCGTAATTGGGTCGGATCACGTTCCCACCACAAACTAACCGCTCCTCTGAAGGGTCTCGGTGCAGTTGTTCTGCTCTGCAGCCGAGTGCAATTACTGTGTTCACACCTGCTCAAACAAACCACAATAACCGGGCAAACGCACCGAACCAAACAGGTTAGATAGCAACACCATTAACAAATCAATCTTAAATAACTCCTCAAGTCACAATGTGGTTTGTCTGCTTACCTGAGCATTCAACAGGAGTGTCAGTATCTAAACAGTGTGATTTTTTGACATTTTTCTGTTATCCACAAAGTCTTACCAGGAACTGAGATCTGACAGGTTGGAGACATCAGAGGACAGCATGGTGGTGGTTCCCTGGAAGAGCCTCTTAGGCTGACTCTCCGTCTCCATCTCACCTGCAGAGTAAAGGAACCCTAACATTTAGAAAGCTTTCTCAATACACACAGTCTGTGGCTGATCTAAAGAGGGAGTGTTTTATTGCAATCGTAAATCTGAGATAGCATAAAGTACAGATCGCATCGGTTCATTACCAGAAAGCCAGTGCAGTCTCCAATAGCTACATTAAAGAATTAGACACTGAATGTGACCAAATCCAAAAAAGGAGACATGTAAAGAGGTTTAAAGAAGGTCCCTTATAAGAACTTAATCAAGCCATGTGAGGTTCATAGGCTACATGAATATCACAGAGATTTATAATGTCTTTTGAATTGACTTTAATACTGTAGTTACTCTCTGCATAGAGATCCCCATTTTATACAGTCAATATTCCCTTATTGTCTTTAACAGCCTTACCACTTCTAAGTTAAATGGCTCTTGTGGTCAGATTTAAACAGATATGAGGAGAATTATTCTTAAAGCATTCAGGAGCATTTTAAAAAGGCGTCTGGTACCTCACCTTTGCGTTTCATTGGCCCAAGTATGCTGGCTCTGATGCAGTTGATCGGGCTTTGACTCCGTCGGCTAAAGAGCACGGAAAACACACGCTTTGTCAAACCAGTACATTTTGAAATGCAGCCACAATCAGTGGCCATCAGCTACAGTTACAGATGCACCTGTACAAAATCTGCCATCTTAAGATTTGTCACGGACAAAATGATTACAGTTTACTGAGACATATCTAAAAAGTTAAGGCAATAAATAGTTGTGCATACAAATGGTCTCCGACGTTTATTTAGAACAAGAGTCAAGAAACTGGTAGATTATAAGGTTACTTACTGCAGTTACTACTCAAAGACTTGGTGCTCACCTGAAGCGTCGCGTTGGGCTGGGTATCGGGCTCGGTGTTAGGCCATTGCTGCTCACAAGGATTTGTAGTGAAGGGGAGAAACACTGCTGCTTGCAAGAAAACGAAATACAAGACACAGACAAGACGGTAATGAAGTCAAACACATTATCAGCATCATTAATAATTTGATTGATACCAGATAGGCAATATCCATTATTGTTCCTGTTGTCTTACTATATCTAAAGAAGTGATTAAATGGTCAAACTGAAGTAGGCAAAACCCAATTAACCGACAGGTTATTCAGTAATCTTTTGAATTACTATGGCGTGTATATACACCTTTAATATGCAGCAAAAACGGGGAATGAATCAGAAGTATTTCTATACGCAAACACTGATGTGACTTGTAATTAAAGAAAAGAACATTTTTTGAAGCTTCAGCAAACTAAAAGAAACAAATTTACCGCAAAAACTCAAAAGGAACAGAGTTTTGTTTTCTGTTGCCAATAAATTGCTTTCTGCAGGCTGCCACACAGACTTCCATTCATTCATCTGACTGAGTCGTTAGGAAAATTAGGTTACTGCAAACCAATGCTTTAACCATTACCATCATCTGGATACTCGCAGTCTAAATCAGGTTATGTGCACGTAAACACACTGATGGGTCAGATGTACCTTCTTTCCTATCCCTCTGGTTGGGGACGGGGCAGGCGACACGGGTACAAAGTCGATGCGCTTTGGAGACGAAGACGCCGACTTCTCATCGTTGTCACTCTAAGAACACACAATTACCAAAGACATTGGTGGCCAATCGTCTTACATCAGTGCTATGTAGTGAGGTAGTAAAACTCATTAAATAGAGTGTGGGAGTATTATACTACCAACTCAGTCTGACCTTGAGAGACTGGTGGCCCTGTTAACTCCCAAACTGTTAATCTAGCATGTTTGTAGTTGTCCACTCTACAGAATGAGAGAGGTCAACACCGGCCCGGGGCCAAAACATGCAGTGGGGAGGTACAACAGAGCTGACTTTCAAGGATTCAGAGCAGCAGAACATGTCAACAACACTGATCGGGGTTAGACAAGCTGTAGTTACCAGACTTAGGCTTTCTTCCCAGGACTGGCTCATTTGCATAGCAGCTTGAACTTCCCTGTGTATACAAGAAGAGAAAGCAAGGAATAAGTTGATGCATTGTAAAATTCGTCTTCATCCACCGACTGCATTCATGAATACATAGCTTACCGCTCATGAGCAGTTTCCCTGTTCATCACGTCTACACCCTCTTCCTGCAAGAGCACACAAGAGGGTTACATACACTCTTTAAACAGATTTCAAATGTACCAACTATACATTATTCAATCTCATGCCATTGCCATCAGGCCTAATTCTGACTCACAAAAGGTACAAGCTTGATCTCATGGATGCAATTTCTATAAGTGAAACGAAAAACAACTCAGCCAGTAGATAACAATTTCCTGTTGGAGTCTGATACTACCAATTGATCAACTCTGTGAGATCGACGGTCCTGTGAACTCCAATAACTGTTACTCTAGCATGTTGTTTTTAAGACTCCATCACTCCCTATGGCTTGAGAGGGAGACAGTGGTCTGACATGCTCCTTTCCAACATGGAACATCTACAAACGTGTCAACAACAACAGCGGCTTTTCTTACTTGTTTTATCTGATGAAGTCTGGTGCTGGGGACACGAATAGGTGACGAAGGGACCTGTAAAAAAAAGGATGTGTGTGGAGAGGAGAACATTCAGTACTGAATAATTAAGACACAAATTACTTGACTAAATACTGCATGTGTTTAATTAACTATTGTACCATGTTGGGCCTGTTGACAAGTGTAGTGCTATTTCTCCGGCTACGCAGGACCTCTCTCTGGAACACTTGGGAGTTATCACTGGAAGGAGAAATTCACAGAGCAACCGTATGTCATGTGTCTTCTACCCATGAGGTCAGTGTAATGTAGTTACTTCAATGTGTATGAAACAGCACAAACACATTCACTGAAAGATTATGCAGTAAATTATTGTAACTATGTCATATTGTAGAACCTTAAGCCATTTATCATGGGTGCACTGTTGGATCTTCTCAAGTGTCCATCGGTCTGAACTAACGAAGATGGGATTTCCAGATCCAGCTCCATCTTTTCTTGTGGAAAGACTCCTGAGTTGTTCATTTTGCGAGCTAACGCTGCCTTCACCAGTTCATGAACTTGAAAAATGGCTAATCAGCTCAGTAATGTTACATTGTTGCTCTCCAAACTGTGCTAACTTCACATGTTTTTAAAGAAACCTCATCAATCACGCAACATACGCTGACGTGAGACAAACAAAGTTAGCTAACGCAATGTAGTTAACCCACAGCAAAGAGCAAGGCCCTGTCGTCTGTTTGTATAACTTCACTCCAGTGTTGAAGCAACTTAACGCTGGCTATAAATCATAAAGTTATCTCTACAATGCTTCACATCACAACTTTATGGTCAGCAAGAACTGGCCTGCGCTAACGTTGCTTGTAACGTTATGACCAGTCACCAACTTTCCTGATGGATGGTTAGCATGCCATGGCTACATACCGCACAATGCCCGGCAACTGTTAGCTACCGGCCCTTTAGTCTGCTGGTGCAAGGCAGCAGTGGGTGGCGACTGAAACGCTGCTAAACTACCACTGCGTGTTAGCGCGTTAAATTAGCTATCGTTAGCCAAACCTGCTTATTTTGAATGCAAAATTAATGTTCGCATCAAGTCTAACGTATGTTACGTTAATCTAACGACGCTGCTGTTAAGTGATTCTCATAACGCGAGTCTACCTTCTAGCTAACACGTAGCTAGCTAGTGTTGTTGCTAGCTAATCGACTCAGCCACAGCCAGGAGCCCAGCTACCAAGCCTGATAGGCTAACTAGCTAAGTTAGCATTAGCGCCAATAGCCACAATGCCATGTCCAGAGAGAGAGAGGCCTGGTCATCATTTCACTAAATGCTCCTGTCCGTCAGTCTGATAGATACTACGCCTCACAGAAGTAAACTAAACCGTGTCTGCTGTAACTGATAGTATACGCTCTACAATTTCGCTTTTCGTTTCTGCAAGACGCCGCCAAAAATGAACCACATTCCAGGTAACCACACAGGGGCTAATGTTAGCTGCTACCAGCAAACTTCACGCCCCTTTTAACGTTAGCAGACCTGTCCAATGAAATTGCTTCATTTGCCGGCGTGCTCAGGCAGAATGTGGCGAACTGCATCCTTTGGTTCCAGGATAAACTCTTTACATTCACACCACCGGTCCTGCAAAGTCAGTGGTAAAATGTCTCATCACACTTGAGTAGAATGACAAAAGTCTCTGCATCAAAAACGGCAGTTTTTACTTTTACCTGGTCCCCTGACATCGTTGCTCGCAGGAGGCCAATGCAGATAAGGCCTGGAGGACGGAGGTATGATTGTTTCTGAGGCATCAGTTTTCATGAGTTATTTACAGCAGCCAAGCACTCCACTGTTCATGTTGTCATACTGGCTGCAAATAACCTCATGTTAACTATTATCATGCCAGTTTTGGTAGTCTCCAATGTGTAATTTCTCTAAATCTACTCAGACTGAACTGACAAACCAAGTGCTTATCAGCAGCCAAAAGACCCAAAGTATTGATTTAACATGAATCAGATTAAAACAAGCAAATGTAAGCATTTATCAAGCTTTGACCAGCAAACGTTTGGTGTTTTCATTAACAATACAAATTAATGCAATGACTTAGAAAACCATGAAATTGAAATAAAACATTATAATCACTTCTTGAAGTTTTCCTGACTCACAAATCATCCAGGCTGTATCAGTATAAAATAATCAAGAAATACAGGGATCAACTTCAAATGAGCTCACATAATTAAAGCCCAGTGTGAGAAAAATATGCTTTGCAATCACCATTTGTTCACAAAGAAAAATTGCCTTCAGCAGGTATTTATTCCAGTTTTCTTGACTCTCAGTTAATGGTCATACAGTAGACAACGTGTCCTTTATTTGGCTGTAATCACTGACCAGATAGGCAGCTTGGAGTTCAAGGTCAGATGACAACAACAAATCAAACATTCATGATCTTCATGGTAACTGAAGACCGAACAAGATCACTCATCTTATTTATTTCGTTAGCTGACACCAGTTGGCACTAGTTTACAGTGGTGGCATCATTGAATGAAAGCATTTTATACAGTAGGAATAAAAAAAAACAAAAACAAAACATTGTTCAATTATGTGATTCGATGACAGGTAGATACAGATTAAGTATCAATTGAACAATTACACATTCGTAAACTATACATATTTTCCAGCATAAAAAGGATCTGTCTTTCATGTTACACAAATAAACTGGATGCATGGATGCTTTGTTCAGACAAAGATTTCATTAACACTCATAAATAAGAGGATATTTCTTCTTCAGCGTGCCCATGTGTTTAATTAGGGACAGCAGCCAACATTCGTGTTACTACAGTGTGTCTCTTATCACGCAACACAGTAACATAGAAAAGCGTTTTGTCCCAAAATATACATACAGATTTCAAGAAAACGTAACATCCTCTTTAAGAGTGCCTATAAAACAGCTACTGGTAAAAGTAGAATTACAATAAAAGCATTATTTTATTAAATAGGAGGTTGTAAAATGTTGAGCAGCATTGCTCTGAATAAATTACTCCATTGCTTAGAACAACAAAACTAAATCAGTGTGGAGGCATAGAAGCATTAAACTTATTTGAGGTGAAGCTGGGCTCCATGCTGTTTAACCCGGACGGGGATCTATCTAAGGCAATCCATTTTTTCTAGTGTGTGTGTGTGTGTGTGTGTGTGTGTGTGTGTGTGTGTGTGTGGTGTCTAAAACAGGCAATGCAACTATCAGGATTATCACTCCATCAGTGTATCCTCAGGGATCCTGAGCAGGCCGAGTACTTCTATGACACATGAAGTAATAAAATATAAAATTAACCTCAAAAGGAAAACACACCATAAATTGAAGAGCTCTTCATGCCTTGTACTTCTCCTTCCCGGTTTCACTAATGACACAGATATGCTGAAACAGAAAAGGATCAATAGGTATTGCAGCATATTATTGATTAAGATATTTGTTTAGTGTCTTGACCTTGTTAGACACAACATTAACACACAGGTACAAAGTGTTTGAACAAACTGTGAATAAGCTACTTGAAACAATATGTTCCTTTATCTATCTCAAATACTTACATTTAGATCTCTAAAGTACTCGTTGTAGTCTAGTGCGTATCCCACCACAAATTTGTCAGGGATCTCAAATCCTACAACTGAAAGAAACGGGGGAATCAATCAGTTACTCGTCTTTTTAGTGGTAAACTAACAACACTGAAATGAAGATATGCAAAGCCTCATTCAAATACCACCCTAACCATTCTTATACCAACTATACATTTCCCAAACAGTCTGCTAAAAAACATTTATGGTCTTGAACTCACAGTCCGGTCGGTAGCCGACACTTCTTGGTGTTCTCTTCACCAACAAACTGAGGACAGAAGGTGATCATCAATAAAAATACTTTATAGCTGCATGAAAAACTGATAGTCGGAGACGGCCTTTCAGTGAAAACCACGACTATCTGTTGTTTTGAAACGTTCAGAGAAACATGACATGATTCCACAAGACAAGAGAGTAGTTTGTACTGGAAAGGCAGCTTTGAAGGGATAAAAATTACCTTGCTACTTTAACCATTTTTGGATTGTACTGTTTGAGGAGTTGCAATAATGTCTTCATTGTCTTCCCTGTGTCGATAATATCCTTAAAACACAGCATGAGAGAAGCTCATATTAGCGGTCTTGGAATAGAAAACGGTCTACTTTACTATAGAAGAAAACATCAGTACATACCTCCACAATCAAGACATTCTGTGGGAAAAAAGAACAATTATTTTAGTGAAAAACAGAGGACTGGATTCATTTCATCTTAGTACGCAATTGAACTCAAAAGGAATGTGGCTTGATTGTAACGCTCAGCTACCTGCATTGCCACACAGTTGTACAGGTAACAATCATGGCATCAGTGAAAAGTCTTGGTAAGAAATTGTGGGAGCCATAATGAGAGTGGAACATGGAAGGAATATCTACCAATAAGCCAGCACCATGTAACTGGCAGCTGACAGAGAAACAGATGTGTGTTTCCTAGTCCTAGAAATAATCACGTGACCACACCTGTCTGACAAACAGTCCAGAAAATGTGCCTAAATCATTATATGAAAGCACTGGGTTTGCTCAAGTGTAGCACAATCATCATCATCATTATTCATCACCATCATCAAACTTGTTTCCAAAATTCATCAGTGAATGCTCGTCTGTTCATGTTGAAAAGATACAAGCCTTGTTTCTCTTTTCAGGTTCATTACATTTTATGTTAATATTATTATTATTATTAATATTGATCACAGTGTCATCAAAGGTAGTTTTAGTCATAATCATGCTGCCCTCTATTCGTTTTACCTTGCCAGTCAATGTAGACAGGTCATCTCCACCGATTACTTTGATTTCACCTGTCGACTGGTCGTTCTGTGAGGACAAGGAGGAAGTGGACATTATTGTACAGGTTCAGAAAGTGTATCATGGAACAAAACTAACATGGTGGTTGATTTTTTTTAAAAATAGCTAAATTTGTTGCATAGATGATGATAGTTGTACATGCATAGAAATGTACAAATCCAGTAAACAAAATGAAGTTTACGTTCAGTGTTTCTCACCAAAACACATTTTGTGTATCACTAAGTGCGTTTCCATCCATCTGGATTTACGTGCAATTTCAATTTGTGCATAAAAAACTTGAGTGGAAATTCAGGGGAAAAAAAGTCGAAATATTACAAAAAAGATAGATTTTATGCTTGGCTGAGGTGGAAAAGTTGGTGACCATTTTAAATCCTGCATTGTTTACATACATGGTTGCTAGCTTGAAGTCTTCTTATTTCCTGCCTTTGCCGGCACATAGCTACGCTTCTACGCCACCAACTTTTGATCAGTGGAAACGCCTAAAACTGTTGGCAAGAATGTGTACTGCACCGCCCACATGCTCACGCACATGCATGTGTGTCCTCGTGCACGTGCACAAAGGAAACGCTTGTAAAAACATTGCTCCATAGTGCTACCTGTGGGCAAAAGCTCCACAGGGTACCTTTAAAGAGGTTGTGCACACTTAAACGTGTTTTTTGAGCTGGAAACTAAATGACTGTACTGTGAAGAAACACATCAATGCACATTTATAAAAATCTGCATTTCACGAGTTGAAAATGGCTCAATACGCCATCTACTGCTTTACATCAGCCCTGAACCTGCGAGGCCAATGCTGACATAGAGTCAACCGGTTGGGACCTGTCTACGTCAAGAAATTTATATTTAAAAAAAAAAAAAAGACTAATCAGTGTCATTCAGACCCCTGTGTCTCCTGAACCACACACTATGTAGCCAAAATGTAATAGAAAAACAAAAATCAATCAATACAGCACATCTTAAGTGATACAACAAAAAAAAAATACAAAGAGAAAAACTGATAGATTACACAGTAGCTCTTGAGGCGAATGAAGTCCACTGTCATTGGGATGGAGCGGTCACTGTTCCTGTTCAGGGCCTTGATGTAGTCCAGCAGGTCTGCAAAGAACTTGTAACCCCCTTTGAGCACACAGAGGGCCACAATGTGGTGTCCCCCCATTTCCTTCATGATCTCTCTGGCCAGTCTCTCTGTCCTGGGGTCACGTGGGAGAGAGAGAGAGAGACGATAGTCTGCTCAGTTTTCTGCTACAGTCAGCAGTAGTTCCCATTTTCTTTCTGTTTATGTCAGCAGGCATAGCTTTCATTTCTAAAGCACTGTAAAGTATAATAGCCCCAAAGATTCAGTTAACAAAAATTTATTATTTTATTTAAAAAAAACAATCTTCATTAATCATTAAATCCCAAATCTGCAAATGGAAACACAAAAGCTGGAATGAAATACTCCAACTGAGTTCAACAGACATTTGATGCATGTTGTCTTGACAATTAATAGCCACTGGAAAAAAATATCACTTACTAAACATCATCTCATAAAACTTGTGGTGCAAATGGTGTCTGACATTAGGCACACAAAACATATCAACTGCACTTTGACCCACCAGTTAATCAACATCTGGAAGCCAAACAGGGCTTTTGTAAAGACAAGACTAGTCAACCGATCATTCAGACAACCCACCTTTTAGCTGACCCTGACAATTTGTCACATTTTCACAATCCCACCACAAGCTGCTAAAAATGTGGCAGCCCCACCTGTCCAAGATGAGTCCATGTGGGATGTAGACCCTCTCCAGGTCTGAGGCATAGTGCTTTGGTATGCAGAAAAGGTCCAGGTCATACCCCTGCTCCTCATCACTGATCTGAAATAAAAACACGACACAAAGGGGTTAAAAAAAAATCTGAGGGGTATTACCTAACATGGCACACGGCGCATTCATCTGACACAGGGCAGTACGAGGGGAAGGGGATGAGAACGATGGTGGTCTACTTTCCCACCCACTCCCTTTATATGTTTTACTGCCTCTACAGTTTTTCTGCCACAAAACACAAGCTGAGAAGAAAATGCCTGATTCTGTACAGTTTAGCAAGCAACAGACAGTCGTCAGTGGTGGTAAATACAAACCATATATTCTTAAAAAGAGGAATCTTTCCATTTTAGTCATCATTACAACATCAGTGAATCCTTCCCTTTGCCACTACTGAAGCTCTCTTCAAAGTTAACATGTTGTCCAAATAGCAACTGAGATGTCTTTCCAGAAATTCCATATTATGCCTAATTCTATAAAGGACTGTCAGTATTTCCTATGTTTTGTCAAATTTCCTGCTCTTGCTCAAACTGCATGCCACACGAACCCAGACAACATAACTGGTATCATGTGACAAGCTGGGAAGCTGGTGCAGAGCTTGATGTGCTGTGGGAATGATGTGAGTGACCATAAGCACACCCACAGTAATTATAACGGTACAGAATTTAGAAGTCAACAAATATCGCATTGCTTTACTAAACACTGGATTGTAAAGTTCCATCCTCAAATCATACGTAGTTGAACTGGAATAAAGCATTCCCCCTTATGCCCGTCGAAATGGAAAATCATGTCCATCTGTTTGGGCTACACCCTTTCAGTTCCAAACAATAATGACTGATACCAAGCAGATGTCCTCATGGTAACATAATCTGAAGGAGCATTTTCCACACAACACAAAAAACAACCCAATAAAGTAGTCTGAGGTCAATGGAAGGGTAACCTTTGAGTTTGTGCTAACAAAGTCCATGTTTGGCAACACTGCACTGTGCAGCTAATTTCATTTGAAATGTGGCACAGGAGACAGTCTTTTAATGCTGTTTAAACAAAATGTGTATTTAGCTTCATTATAATGTCAGCAAGTGGGTCTGCCAATGTGCTAGCCAGACTTTGCTGCAATAAAACACTTGCTTCCAAAAGCTGGAAATGTCCTGGAAAATAGACTGCATTGGTTATTTATTTACTCATTCCAGCTGAGGCCATTATAGGCTAGTCAACTATCTATAATACGTAGTACGAAATGCACACAGATCCCATGAGGCAGGGCCTTGTGCTCTGACTCAAACTGAAATAGCACACACACATACATACATACATACATACATACATACATTTTTGTGGACATTTCTGTCCCAAGCTGAAATTCCAGTTCAGCTTGTGACAACATTCACTGAAGGTTCAACTGGAACAACTGTTTAACAGACAGACAGTCAGTTGTACAACAAGGGTTTCACCTTTAATCATGAATATCTACATTTAAATTGCTTGTGGCATTTAAGAAATGCCATTTCCACAGATTGTTAACTTCACTAAATCTTATTGATTTGCCAGAGGGGACAATTTATTTGATTTTGTTTCCAGATGCAAAACAAGCAGAGTACACAACCAAACTGCTCCCTTCCAGATAAGCACTATAGGTTTCACACCTATTGTTGCTCCTAATGAAGCTTAAAGACACCAAACTGTGTGTTTTGTCTGTAACACACTTACTCCTGCTAGAATTTTGCCATTTGAGGGCAAATTTAAACCTTACCTGTATATTAACCTGGTTGTATTGAAAATTACATTTCATTAATAACTGTAGACATTTTAAATGGATTAAAAGTAATGTAAATCAAATGTCACAAAGCTATGTTTCCAATTATACACTTACACACAACGCCCTTGCACTTTTATTTGTAACACATACTAAAGAAGCGCACGCTCAAACACGTCCCCTTGTTTGCAGCTCGTGCGTTTCTTCCTTTCCGAGTGTAATTATGTATAATCGTGTAATTATACTAAGAAACCCTGTAACCTGCTGTCAGACACAGGTACTCGCACATTAGGTTTTAACGTCCAAATCCAAAAGCGGTATCTTGTGTCACGTACGCCAAGCGTGGGGAGCGCGTGTCTGTGACGGTCTCCATAGCCACAGGCCACGATACACTGAAAATACACTGCATGTCTACACCAAAACGTGTTACCAAGGTGAGCTGTGCATACAGGTCATACAGACAGGAAATTAACAACTAACAACCTACAGTATGTGCAACATCTTTATAGCGTTTTACTCCAGTGGACATTAGAGGTAACCTACTACTACTACTACCACCACCACCACCACCACCACCACCACCTTCTATCTCTTATTTCGTCCCGGTTGTTGGGAGGGGGTACTTACCACAACACATTGGCTGGATGTCGCCATGTCAGTGTCGGTCCCTGCCGTTCAGCTTTGTGTAGTATACCGTGCTCTTCAGATTCAGAGTCTTCACGCTTGTGAAAACACACGCATTGAGGCGGATAGCTCCGTTGTGCTACGAGAGGCTTCTGTCTTTTTCCGGGCTGGGTCTCTCTCAATCGTAGCTCTGCCGTTATGTATAGGATGACGCAAGAGCGCGGCGGGCAAATCAAATGAGCAGGAACGGATAAGCCCCGCCCTCCAGGTGCTCGAGCTGTGGAGCGTGCTGTCAACGTCTAACCGCTGTGCAAAGCTAACGCTAAAAAGGTAGTAAATCTCAGCAATACAGATTACCTCATTACTGTTACTATCCCCTGTCTTGGCACAGATGTGGATATAAATGCGTTGTTTAGCCGCACCCAGGCCTGACTCCTAAGGGTAGTCTGCACTTCATGACCTTGACTGCTAAGAAAACTAGCCTACCTTTTTAGGGCAAGATGAGCATGCATGAGCATCATAGGCGTAAATTGCGGTATGGCAGGTGCCTTGTTTTGTTTTTTAAATAAATAAATAAATAAAAATAAGAAACTAATTTCACTTGTATTGCCTTAAAATTGCTGTTGCTCCTGAGCAACTGCCAGTGTCCCCTCCTGTGTTTTGAACAATCCTTGGTTACTAGAATTACTAGCATGTAATTCAATGCATTCTTTATTTTCTGTGAAGTTTAAACTCATAACTAATGATAGAGCAGAGTCCGCTCTCTGTCCAAGGTAGATTGCGGCTCGGGACGCATATTTCTGTCCGAACCCGACCCGACTCCGAGAGAGTAATAACTGAGCCCGACCCGAACCCGACAGGCATTCTGTTATTTATGTCAGAACCCGACCTGAGCCCGCTGCAGGTAATGTAAGCTGGAGCAAATCAAAATGCCTCCATACCGTCTGGGAGGAAGCTGTAGCTTCCCTGTTGTTTCTATGCTGGATTCACTTATGAGTAGTAACACGCTGCAGGTTTATTTTACCAGCATCACATTGCTGCACAGCTGTTTGCTGAAGATTTCCCTGCATGGTTTTCACTGTTTGTTTAACGTCCTCCATCCTTAGCTAGGCTACGTGATCTTTTTATTTACCACCTGTGTGCTGCGTTCACGTGTTGTCACGTAAAAAACAAACCCCAGCACTGAACAGGAAGCACCATGTCAAGAATGCCGTGACAGAACCCGACCCAACGCTGAACATCATTTCAAAATGTTTGTCGGGTATCCACCTTCTAGTCCATGGTGCTGAAATATGCGCCAAAATAGATACGATGAAAGGCGTTTTCACTGCTCTCTAAGTCGTGCATTCAATGCAAACATTAGGCTCTGTGAAGGTGAGAGATTTCAATAGGATAGTATGTCCTTGACGTCATGTCACATTGCCATACCTTGGCTTTTGTTGAAACAACGCCCCTGATGAGCATGTTGATTATGCAGTTCGTAATGCTATATTGGGAAAATATAGAAATTTTTGATGAGTTGTTGGCAGGGCTATAGCTACAGTTAATGGGTTTTTTTTTTCTTCTGGGGATTGGGGAGTAACATCAATTTACTAACAATTCTACAGTTAATTGAGAAGTGAACACACTTCTTTTATTTTATTTAAATGGGAGATTCCAGTATAGATTCAGTATATTTTGAAGCCAAAAAAATACATAAAGCAGGGATTCAGCATTGCCCCCAGAATTGTATTCCTGGCATTATAGAGAATGCTTTAAAACACAATGCAGACCTTCATGTTAAGACCTATTTACAGAATCTATAATCACTTAATTGATTGACTATCTCCACAGGTTCGCAGAAGTTTTGAAATTACATCAATAAGTTATATTCAACTGTAAAACTTAAGCTGATAACCAAAAATGAGTATATGTCTGAGTACCCTTACTGCCAGTATTACCAGGGGTATATTTGTTCTGTTATTCAGGATCTATGCAGATATATATGCCAAAGTTTAATTGGCAGTGGCACTCTAAAAGTTGCTGGCTGATGTCCCTCTGCACACATGTTGCATCACTTCCCATTAGTACAAAAAAGTACATAAATGAATACCAACCTTGAAACAGTTATGTAGCTAGTATGGAATTGAGTCACAACATAACATTAAAACTGAGCTGTACAATACTGTTTCTGTATTGCATTTTTTCCTTTTATATATCAAGGCATGTCTTTGTCTAGATATGGACAATGTTTTAAGGAAGAAGAATATTATAACACTGTTAAATCTGCAGGTTTACCAAAGAAAACAACATCCCCTATTTGTCTTACAATCACCTAAGGTTTTACTATAAATGTTGTAGCTTACATAGTCCTGATTTGACTTCTGGCATAAACTACAAGTCTTTACTATAATCACTATCAACATCTTAACTATCAACATATACAACATCAAGGCTTTACTCTAAGATACTTTAGTGTGGATCTAATGGTGACTTGTACATTTAAATAAATTCATCCATACAAAGTGCTTTAATGTCAGAAGGAACTGAGCGTGCAGCTACGGTGGTCTGACTTCATGACACTGCAGCTAGTGTGACATTCCTCACTGTTCAAACCCCACCAGAAATCTTCACCTGTAACACCTTGTAGCCAGCCATGAGTGCTGCTTTGTGTTGCGAGTACCTGGGCTGTGGACACACTTTGAAATGAAAGACTCACTCCACTCAGTCAATGTGTAAAATAAAATAGTTTCTATTTCCAATCATTCATGGATACATTTGTAGAGATGCAAGTAACAGTACATCAAACAAAGTCAAGCCAACTCTTCTAAAGAGCTATACTTTGCCCTTTAGCAGCTAAATAAAAAAACACCACCTTTAACAGTGGGAAAATCCAAGTGCATGCTGGCAAAACTTGTAATTGTGACTGTTTGAAATCCAGATATTCAAAATTACTCATGATGATAATACAGTAGCAAAATACCACATATCAAGAAAGAAAGGCTTACATGAAAACAGTATTCTTAAGACATGATTACAGAAAAACTGCACAACTTGATAGAGAGACTAGTAACAAACGGACCCCTCTTAAAAGTGAGTCCTTTAGAAGCTAAGGAAGAGCAAGAATGTGTCGATTTCAGCAAGTGTGGGTCATGTAGTCTGTGGGGACATGGGCAGTGAGTGACAATCAAAAGATGAGTCCGTCAGCTCTTATTCACGAGAAATAATACATGTATTTGAAACGGAGCCCACAGCTGACTCTTGGGGAAAGACCAGCCATGGCTTTTCCTGATCCTGCAGCAGTCCAGTGCTCTGCAGAGTACCACCATTCTGTGAAAAGCTCATCTAGTCAACTCAAAACAGGGTCTCATGAAGAAGACGTCTGGTGCACGTAGGGACATCATGTCCATTTACCGGAAGAAACCGTGTGAAGGACTCGAGGGAGCTTGTAGACCACGGCTTTGTGAGTAGGCTAAGATTTAGTATTAAAAAAAAAAATCTCTCCCTCGTATTTGAGTTCTTCTGTTTTCACCCCACGTCACCTCCATCAAGCCAACCTGTAAGAACAGCATCGATGACATTAACTTTGGACATTTTGTAGGTTTTAACAATAGTTTGAGTGCAACAACCATAACCGCTAATAACGCACCTAGTTGCCATTCACTTGCGTTGACGGTGTTCCTCCGTGGTCTATTGCTGCCCTCTCTCTACTGCGATTCTCTCGTTCCTCATCTTCCTCATCCCTCTCCTCGTTGCCACTGTGGTTCTTACAGTATAGTCTAAAAAAATAAACACACACAAGGGCTTGTAAATAAACAAATACAGTAATATAAGCCATTATTAGTTTTTCTGCACAGCTCTCATGCAAACCAGTGATCACATTAAAAGTCTGATGTGGTTCAGTCAAGGTATAAAGGCTTAGAGCTAAAGATACTCTGGATTTTTTTTTTATGCAATGTTTTTATAAGTGGGTCCCTGTTTTCTTTGTATAATGCACGCATGTGGGCGACGCAATACAGATTCCTGCTGCTAGTTTCACGCTATTCCACTGATCAACAGCCAGCAGTGGTAATGCACAAAGAAAACGTAGACGTAATGAAGGCTGGAAAGAGGAACACTGCAAGTTAGCTAGCATGGATGTAAACCACACGCAATCTACAATATTTTTTTTAAAATTGGCTTTGCAAATGTTTTATGAGGAAGCAAATGCATTTCAACATGTTTGTCAGGCCTCATGGATACACTCAATGCATTTTAACACCGAATCTAAACTGAACTTTGTTTACAAGAAAACTCCTTAGGGCACCTTTGTTCTAACTCTCATGCTTAGCTGAGATTGGAGCATTAAGAGGAAATGGGTGGGGCGGGGTTTACCCTATACTTCTATAACAAATACATACCAGAATATGAGATAAAGTATATAATTGATTCAATACAAATCATTGGGACAAAAGCAGTCTCTGAGTGGCATTAATTAGCTTTGTGGTCCAGCCTAGCATGACCATGTGTATGTTTTCTTCAGGTGTTGTGCAACAATAATACATTAATATAGTAAAATGATGTTGTCTAAATCTAGTTGTGAATCGAAAGCACTTTATTTTTAACTGAAAATGTGTTTATCTGTAGGAGTTGAGCTCACTTGTAGATGCCACGCGCCATGTTTTCAATGTACTTGGCTTTGTCCTGCATGCCGCAATGATAGTGGTAGGTCTTCACACAGGCCTTGATTTCACAGCCAATGGTAGCGCCCAACTGAGTGCAGAGTGTGCATTTCTGGAAAAACAACGAGGCAAACAATATTTATTTTCTGTCAAAAATGATTGTTTTTAAACTCCTAAACAGGTTGTAAAACTAAAGCTAGACACATCTTCCCACCATTCTTTTCCCCCTCTTGATTTCCTGGATGACTGTTTTCACGTCAAAGTTTCCAAATTCAGCCCGTGATGTAGTGGTCAGCTGCACCGTCCCCGATGAAAAAAGCTGGAAGGGATCATAGATTACAGACAGATGCAAGTGGTAGTACTGTAAATGTACACGTAACATGTTGCACAAACAGACATCCCCCCCACACACACACAGTCTTACCATGCACTTGTAGTGTGCAGCCACTTTTTTGGAGTTGTCGGTATGAAGCATGCCCCGTGTTTCATTCTCTTCCTCACCAGCGTGACAAAAGCCACAGCGCTGGCCGCCATCTGCCGGGCTGGCCCGAAGAGGGGAGCGATCCCGCTAGAACACACAGAGCAACACTCAAAAACAGACGCCACCTACGGCAAACACGCCATTCAAGTACACTTCACAGATTGCATTCACAGACAGACGCGTCGCCTTACATGGGAGGAACTCTCTTCGTCTGCAGCCTGTGAGGAGGTGGAGCGGGCGTCTTCAGATTGGCCACGAGATCCGACCTTGGCTCTCCCCTTCTCAAACCTTCCTCTGCCCCTACTTTGTGGAGGCGACGAGTCTGAATCATTGGCCACACCTCCCTCTTCATCTAATGACAAACAAACAATAATGATAAGGACAAATCTTTCGGTTTATAACTAATTAATTCAAATAACCTGCGAGTGGATGCGTTATTTTGTTTGAGTTTCTACATTACAACAACTGAAATTCATGGAGTCTAAGTGTTTGTATTTGTGTTGTAACTGAAAGAGAAAACAGCTGTAAATCCAATCATCATGTAGTGATGTAACAGATGTTGAAGCAGACTTTACCTTGAATGCCATCCTGAGAAGCATCCCGATGTTTGCGACAGTAAACGCTGTGTTCGGAAGCAAAAGAATTATATTTTAATTTTATTTAACATGAATGAAAAAAATATCTCAATTTATTGTAGATGAATGTGCAGAAGAGTCCAAAGGCATGCTGTATGGCTTACAGGTAAATCCCCTGCGAGGGATTCTCTTTGATCTGGGCTTTGTCCTTCACAGCACAATAATAGTGATACGTCCTCCGGCACGTCTTCACGTCACAGCCGATAGTAGCACCCGGTCGGTGACATGAAGAACACATCTGAAGGCCGGGGGGGGGGGAAGCGAGATCAACATCTTTCAGAAAAAACAGCCAAGCACATGCAGTTCCACAACCTTTGATATTCATTCAAAATAGCTGACAAATTGCAATATAACTTGTCAATTATTGATGTGAAATGTGATTTTACGATGTGGGTCTGAATAATAATTTCTCTCCAAAGATCACGGGGCCCTGACAGACACACGTGTCTGAAAGGCCATATGCAAATGTCATGAAATGATCATCCCTGTGGGGAAAATCTAATTGTTGCAGGAAACAACGAATTAAATTCAGCAGGCAAGACGGCAGAGAAGCAGACAAGATTATAAAGACGCAGAAAAACAGCAGAGAAAGCTAAATTTTAATAGCCTGTAAAATAAAATTAAAACATTTTAAAAATGTATGCAAAGATAAATCACCCATTTATAATTATTTGTAATTTGTTAGCATCTAAAAAACATATACAGATTAAACCAAATACAGATTTTACAATAAAGAAACATGTAGGTCAAAGTGGATAAAAGTAAAAATATATATATGTAAGTATATTAATTACCGTACAGATACTTCTAAGAGTTATGTGTATAAATAAACACTGTACCTGTAAAATATACAGGTATAGCAATATACATGTTGTGCTAATTAAATTGGAAAGCCTGCTCATTTGATTAAATTGCATTTCAGTGTCAGACTGATAAAAAAAACATTAAAGTACAGCACAGTCTTACAGACCCCTGTACTGCATCCTGTTCATTGTCTGAAGTACACACACACACACACACACACATATATATTTACATGGTATATAGCCAGCGTTAGAACAGTTACTTAGAACGTCAGACTGTCAGTTTGTCAGACTGAGGAATAAATGAGCCACAACCAGATGAAAAAAATTTGATATTCCTCACTTAAACAGGAGAGGGATTTGATGTAATGATACTAGCTAGTATCAGTGTCATTCTGTATATATGCGCGCACACACACACACACACACACACACACACACACACGAGAAAAAGAACACAACCCTCTGGTGTAGACACAGAGGAAGCTTTACAAGAAAGACAAGTACGGTAACATATGCTCAATAAAAGAGCAGTGTATAAAAACATGCCTCAATCATCAGTTTTTATTAAGTTACATAAAGCAGCTACTGCAAATGTGTGCACAGTGTTTGGCTGTGTGGTACTGTTAACGACGGTCAACCTCAACAAGTTATATATATATTTAAATTTTAAATACATTTATAGGAACCCAAAGCTCAACCTGGTGGCCTTATAACATCCCTATTAATGGTACACTGGGAGGAACAGTGGGTACTTACCAGTTTATTTCCCCTCTTGATCTCCTTTTTCACATCCTCAATGGAAAATCCTCCAATGTTTTCACTGTCTGAGTGAGATGTGACCAGGGCAGAGGAGAAAAGCTGCATAGGACATTTATTACAAAATATATATATATTACACATTGGTTTTTGCAGTCTTTTTGCATATTACACTACTCTGAGGGTTAACATAGATTTCATTGATTTACTAGCTTCATTTTGCCACATTTTTATGACTGTTATGTCAGAGGCTGTAGAGCCGTGTCCGGAGGTCAGGATCACCCAGGGGACAAAAGACAAATTGGAGCCTTTCAAGATAATTTATGGGAGATAGATAGATAACTTATTTGTGCTAAACTAATTTATTATGTTTATAAGGCATCCCCTTATAAACAAATGAAATAACATAAAAATAAAAAAATCCACTAGTTTTTTTTGGCTGATCTGTTCACTATTCTGCATATATAAGAAAGGTTGCAAGTGAGCCTGACTTTGCCTCAAAGGCCCACACACTGAAGAAGCCGAGAACAACGTGCTCTCCTCACCATGCATTTATGGTGGGCTGCCACCTTCTGGCTGTCAGACAGTAGCAGCTGCCCGCACTCCTTGTCCCGGTTGGTTCTGCAGAAGGCACATTTAAGCAGCCGCGCCGCAGCTCCTTTCCTCTGTCCTGACATGACCAAAGGCTTGTTTATTTGCCCAAGTTTCTAATGAAAAAAAACACCACAAATATGTTAAGATGAGAACGACAAGATAACTTTGCATTACATGGTGCTGGTAGTGTCCACTTCACTCAATCATCCAGCCTTGCCATGTCCTCTACAACATCATACATATATATTATAATAGCTTTCATACACATTGATGCATTCGTCACACGTCTAGCTCATAATCACTGCTCTGATTCAGACTTTTAAATCCATAGTTTGTAGATGATGTCCAGAGTTCCTGGCAATGTAGATAAATAATGAATGATGAAAATGGCAGCCCAACATATTAGCAGTAAGGTAATATGACAACAGAGAAATTAGTTGTTCGATTAGTTATTGATTTAAACTGTGTTCTGGAAACCAAGTTATTTCCCCAACTACATGCGAGTGTTGTGAAATAATGAATAAAACCCTTTGGAAAGGAGCCATTCAAAACTCTTTCCCAGAAACAGCTGGAAACAAAACTTTGACTCACTCAGCTACTACTGCAAGTACCTTCCAAAACAGAGCAAGAAAAGTCACAAAAGAAGAGGCCCTGTGTCCTAAAAACACCAGCCACCGATGGAGCACACATGGGGCCCGCACATTTGTTGCAGGACTACAGCTTGACACTTTCTCAACTTCTGATCCAAGTTTATTTTGGTCCACTGTGCTATGGATAGTCTCTGGTGGGCTGTGGTAAAATCCACAGAATAAGGGTGTGCTAAAATTGCTAACCAATGCCAGATCCTGCTTAAGTTCGAGGAGGGTAATCAATAATGTTGTTTATGTTGGCAATTAACATCCCAGATGATCTATATCAGAAGAAACAGGAACGGAAATCAGCAGTAGACTCTGAACCTGGAGGACCAGATCTGATGCAACCCAGTTTACTGTACACATAGGGGCTACTTTGAATTAAAGACAGAGTTTTTCTGCAAATGATGCAGCCTGTTTCCCATTTTGCATTCACAGTCTGCTCCAATATTCTACCACATCTCGTCTGCCCCAACTTGCAGCCATCCCTTTCTCTAAAAAAACCCAACATATTATTCAGTGGCTATTTTAGCCTGTATTGCCTGTTGTGATGAGAAATGAAGGCATACACATTATCAGGAGCTGGGATGATTTAACTATTAGTATTGTGACTGTATCATGTTCAGCTTCATTTTAATTAAACCTTTTAGATGGTTGTATTTTCTTGAAAATCATGCGAGATTGATTGCAAACCCATCACTGTATTCTTTAGAGTAGAGGAGCAGATAAAACCTCCAAATGTGTGCTGTCATTTCCAGAGATTGTCTGTTTGATTTGGTCCATAATGTGCTGCAGGCGCCACAGACGCATTAAATGAGGATTAAAAAGACCTATTCGATCCTTAATAGTCCACCAACGAAAGTGGGTGTTAAAATCACAATAGCAGTGTGCTGCGACGCTTTGATATAGCCATTACAGCCATGATAGCAGGGCCAGGCTTTCACTGCGGCGGCGGAGCCAGCGTGCAAACACACAATACTGTCCATGTAAATAACACTAAATATCCTTTATTTCAACCCCTACTTTTCGCTGAAATGCTCCCGCATCACAATTATGTACTACATGGCGATGTTGTGGTCGATTTGTTACAAGAACAAGTGAAACATAAAAAGTGCCTCAAATTTCTCTTACAAAGTTTTGAATTAAAGGGGGTGTGTGTGTGTCTCTCTCTCTCCACCAAACTAGCTGTAACTGAAAACAATTTTCACTATGAACAACTCAACGCCCAGAAATCTCTCCCAGGGCCTTTTCATGCAGGGAAATAAAGGTCGGTGGTAGGAAAATATGACACTTCCACATTATGTTTCTGCTGTAGGCCGAATAACTGCGAATATTTCCCTTTAAATGTGGGAAATTATCATGACAGGCGCGGGTCTTCGCAAACCGTTTCGAAGTAAAGAGCGCCATACGTGATGTATCCCTGTGAAAAGAGAGCAGCTCTGCTTGTACGCCAGCAATACGGCCTGAAACTACAATAGGCCACAAAACACAACGGCTATCATCCAGCCGCTTATACACAGCTCACATCTTACCTGCTAATATAATCTTATCGCGCTGAGACGATGGAAAAGGTGAAAAAGTGCTCCGAGCAGTGACTGTGTTTCTTTCCGTCCTTCAGAACTGATCGTGTGAGCTTTTCACACTAGCATCAAGCTAGCTACGACGTCCAACGCAGCAGGACTTCCGGGTATGGCTTTCAAAATAAGAGTCTTGCTGACGAACGGCATGCTGCAATGTTTCAAACGTGAAAAGATGCAGGAGGTCAGACTATGTAGAAAACGAAAGTGCTTTACAAAAATGTCCTAATGAAAATGACTTTAATTTTGAAGTATCAATATCCCAAAAGCAGATATTACCCAAGGGCGGGCCGCCTTTCATGCAGATTTAAAAGATATTTGACAAACACCAGTGTTATGTCAGATTTTAATTAAAATAAGAGTCGCTGCAGCTAATTTCAGGTCTATTTGCAACAAAAACCGAGAGGTATTTAATGTGTTAAGTGCTTGATTTGTCTAACGCAAAGACTGGTTTATCAGGGGGCCCCATCAGCCGCAGGTTCAGTGTGTGGCAAGTAGTTTTGGCTAAGTTTAATTGCAGATTTGTTACAAATGTTACAAATGTGCACCACTTTAGTACAATATTAGTTTATGCAGGTCCACACAGGGCTACACACAGATTAAGTCATATCTAATCTTGAGGCCCTGTCCTGGAGGGGCCCCTATTATTATTATTTTAGTTTTTATTGTGCTCATATGGTGCACATTTATGTAAAAAAAATGTCTTAATGGGGTGTATAATTAAGCTTCAATGTATAGACTTCTGTGTGATCTGGACTTAACTTGGAAGGTACGTGCACAATGCACAGTGGCCTTGGACAGATGTACAAAGAGTGCAGCACAATGTTGCTTTTTATTAAGCGAGTCAACAATAACAAAGTAGTTGAAGTAGTTGTGAGTTGACCAGTGAGTCTAAGATTTTAGACAGACAGGACAGTCAGGACAGGACAGACATCACCTTTGTGTAATGGAGCTACCTGAGCTGCCCTTGCTAAACACCACAAACCACCAGAGTAGCCACTAACCCATATGACACAGTTTCAATCAGACTTGTAAAACAAGCTCCAAAAAGCCACACGGCATTTATCACCAGGGTTGCTATTGACCTTTTGTATAAATAACAACACAGAGAGATGCATAATTGATGTAATGAGCACAAACCGTCTGATGCTTTTCACATTTTTTTTCAACATCTGGACTGGTTTACTGTATGTTTCGGAGAATGCTGAGGGGTGATGATGCCTGTCATCAACTGTTGGTGGGAGCATGATGGATGGTTGAATCGGTAATGGGCATCATATGGGAGCCATAAGGACCAAAAATCCATCTATCTATCTATCATAACAAATTAGGCCAATCCCAATTATTTATATTTCTCCTAATTATTGTTGGAATAAAGTTTCTGGGGAATGCTTGGGAGGAGTGTAGGATATAATCATGGATCATGGATGTTATTTTTCCAGGTCATTGTTTAGGGACAGCTTGTTAAACATTAAATACTTTTGTTTACATCAAATATATCCAGTTAAACGTGTGCTTGAGATGGTTTTATTGGATACTGCATATTCTTGTGATTTTTGTGAATTAGCAAAGGATGTTTTTTCACTGCAAATACCAGACTATGTTGGAATGATGTTGAAGACTTGATAAGGAAAACTAGTAAACCTAATGCTAATAGGTATATATATATATATATATTCTCCTGTGCTTTACAAATTCTAGAATACTTTTTCATTGTTTATAAAAGTTGAATTCCATACACATAAGATGAAAGGGGCTGTCCGTCAGCCTACATATTTCTGAACTAAACGTCTTTGCCTTATCAATTCTCGAGAATTTAGGTGCACTTGATTACAGTTACGGGGCAGTCCGGCAGACGGGGCTTCCCGTGTAGTCTGTAATCTGTCCATCCACACGACATTTGCGGGCCCTGAAACACACGCACCCACAGCGAAGAGGGAGTTTCCACAGCTTGACTTTGGTCAAAGCGATTGGCTAAAATTAGTGGCAGTCATTTTGTAAAGCAAAACATACCCGCCCAGTGTCCCCGGGATGAGGTGAGGACGAGAGTTTCAACAGAAGAGAACAGGGAAATGAAGTTGTCAGACAGGCCAGCCCTTCAACTCCTCTCTCTTTACAACTAGGCAGCTAGCAAGCTGACAGACGGTCACGAGGAGAGAGATTTACATGAAATAACCACAGCTATGAAGGTCGTCCGTTTGAGCAACTTGTAGTTACAATTAGTACACGTTATATAGTCACAGCCACAGATCTCAGATAACGTTATAGATATTTCAAAGTAGCTTTACAGTGAAAAGAGAAAGTGGAGACAACTTGCTAGCCTGCTAGCTAACCTTTAGCCACCGAGCCTCCTTCAGCTTCAAAACTAGAGTTCACTCGGTGAGTCTTGACAGCCCGAAATTAATATTTCAGCAGTGTTGTTATGTGTGTTTTGCCACGGTACTCGTTGTCCACGTACGTACTGACGCTGGCTTGCTTGTTTCTTGCTAACTTACAGCTAACTGGGTCACAAGCTAGCTCAACTTTGGTGATGAATATTGCTGTAACGTTGACATTTTTAACGCCTTGTGCTCCGTTATATCCTCGTTTCTGTTAGAAAGTTGGCGTTTTATTGGGCTGGGCTAATGTTAACTTGGTGAAACTAGTAATCAGCTGCAAACACACCGAAGAAGTGTTACTTTAGCGCTAATGTACCCGCATTATTTTCGAAAACCTAACTAATGTAACGTTAGCAACGTTAGCTAGTTGTTCGTGCTATGGCCTTTTAAAACTGTAACTTAATAGTTTACTTTGAGTGTCGATTTTAAGTCAGGCAGTATAGCTTAACTTAGCTGTATCCTTGCTTTCTTCAGGTGAGAGCTTTTCAGCCATTTCCTGATGCAAAGAGGTACAGGAAGTTGAATTGCTTTAATTGCAAATCATAGTTATTTTGAAACAAGTGTTTTCTTTCATCAGAGATTTGGGCTCGGAGTACCAGTCTACAGTCATGCCGTTTCCTTTTGGGAAGTCTCAGAAGAATCCAGCTGAAATAGTGAGGAGTTTGAAGGACAATGTGGCGTACATGGAAAAGCTGGATGCTGGAGACAGCAAAAAGTGTGAAAAGGTCAGCAGTGGGCTTTTTTTCTGACTGTCTCATATTTGAAATGTGGCTCTTAGGCTGCTCGTAGTCATTAACTGTTTTTCCATAATTAAGATCGCAGAGGAGGTGTCCAAAAATCTGGCTTCCCTGAAGGAGGTACTCAGTGGGACAGGTGATAAGGAGCCTCAGACCGAAGCAGTGGCTCAGCTTGCACAGGAGCTGTACAACACCAACCTCCTCATTGCTCTCATTGCAAACCTGCAGAGGATTGACTTTGAGGTGAGGGGGGAAATGTAATTATTTCTGCAATGACTGTATGAGTGTAAAAAGTATTGATCACTTTGTGCAGACACCAAATGGAGTGCTTTTTTTTTCTTTTTTAACACAGGGGAAAAAGGATGTGGTTCATTTGTTCAGCAATATTGTGAGACGTCAGATTGGCACTCGTACACCCACGGTAGAATACATCTCTACACACCCACAGATCCTCTTCATGCTTCTGAAAGGGTAAGTTCGTTTTTTTTTAAGGCTACAGGAACTCAGTATTTGATAACTGTACATCTATAGCACTAACATTTAACTGTATTAGTCCATCATTAGAGAACTGTAACCAAATTATTTTGTTGTGATTGTTTAAAAACTTTTTTTTTTTTTTTACTAAAACTACTTTCCCTCAACATGCCTTGTGATTTTCTGCATTACCCCGTATGTGTTTCAACAAATCCCAGAGGAACGAGCGTGAACTTGTTGCATTCACCTGTGGGTTACTCTATGTAGATGAAGAGAGTGATAGTAGAGTGCTGGTTTTACAGTTATTTAAAAAAACTGAGTCATCCTGCCTACTCAATGAGCAACATGTCTTGCAGCGGCACTGCATTGTGGTCAACTCAGGCTGCTGTTGGTGGATCAAATGCTATCTTTGCCATTGCCACTCCTGTAATGGATTTTGGATTGCATGTTTTTGAACTTTGTTCCAAAATGTAACATCTATAAAGATGAGCATTCAGTGTGATTGAGGTGGATGTTCAACGTTGATGTGTTAGGTGATTCTCCTGCTAATAAATTCCCTTGTTAGGTGTATGGCGAATTGTCTAAATTTGGCCATCTATCTTCAGGCACAGCAAAAATACCTCACCATGAAAAATAAGGCCTAGAAATGTAATGCTCATCAGCACAAATACAAATTTAATGCCTGATTAACAGTGTTAACAGTGTTTAGGGTGGATTTTCCTTTAAGTGACTTGGATTATTTGCTGTGTTTCTTTTTGTTACATCTACAGTGTTTGTTTTATAACCGGTCTATGTTGAATTGTGATTGTGCGAATGACTTGACCTGTGTTAACCTGTGCAGATATGAGAGTGCAGAAGTGGCCCTGAACTGTGGAATGATGCTGAGAGAGTGCCTGCGTCACGAGCCTTTGGCACGGACGGTGCTCTTCTCTGAAGACTTCTACTGCTTCTTCCGTTACGTGGAGCTCTCGACTTTTGACATCGCCTCAGACGCTTTCGCCTCATTCAAGGTACACTGCCATGTTTTCTTTTGGTTTCCAGCATCTTCATACTGATAGTTCTTATCTAATCAATTGGTCTCTTCTGCTCCCTCTCAGGATCTCCTCACAAGACACAAGATTATGTGTGCTGATTTCCTGGAGAATAATTATGACAGGGTGAGCCTTCTAGTGTGGATTTTGATCTTTTAATTGAAAGAATGCTCATGTTGTGTGCCTAACATACTTTTAAAATGTCTGTCAGGTGTTTACAGAATACGAGAAGCTCCTGCATTCTGACAACTATGTCACCAAACGACAGTCTTTGAAGGTAAAAGCTCCACTGCTCTGTCAAATCAAAATCACTGTTAGACCTTTATTTGAGCTACAGATTCAAGTGTAACTGACATGCTCACTTACTTTAGTTGACTGTGCATTGAATTTAACAAGGTCTTAAGTTAATTATATACTATTTTTCAGCTCCTTGGGGAACTTCTCCTGGATAGACACAACTTCACTGTCATGACAAAATACATCAGTCGGGCAGAGAACTTGAAGCTG
Source organism: Maccullochella peelii (assembly GCA_002120245.1). Taxonomy (NCBI): domain Eukaryota; kingdom Metazoa; phylum Chordata; class Actinopteri; order Centrarchiformes; family Percichthyidae; genus Maccullochella; species Maccullochella peelii. The sequence continues at coordinate 169,767 of LKNJ01000470.1, read as the reverse complement.
ATGATGAACATGCTGAGAGACAACAGCCGAAACATCCAGTTTGAAGCGTTTCATGTCTTCAAGGTCTGCACATAAAATGTGTATCATCAATGCAACAATTGAGTGCTTTGATAATTCTGGTTGTACTTTGAAATGCTACATATCTTTTTGGAAGAAATTTGCCAAATGCTTCTGACATTAGTTGGTAAAATATTGAAAGTGGTGTTTTTAAGAGGTTTGAAACTTTTCAAATAGTCAGTTCACATAATCTCTCTCTCTCCTTTTTATTTTTATTTTTATTTTTATTTTTTATAAAGGTATTTGTTGCAAACCCCAACAAGACACAGCCCGTGCTGGACATACTGCTGAAGAACCAGGCCAAACTCGTGGACTTCCTGAGCCACTTCCAGACTGACAGATCGGAGGACGAGCAGTTCTGTGACGAGAAGAACTATCTGATTAAGCAGATCCGAGACCTGAAGAGGCCCACGGCACCGGATGACGCTTAAGGCGGCAGGGACCACTGCTCCATCAGCTGGTAGATGTATAGGTGGTGGCTGTAGCTGCAGAGGGCTAAGTGAAAGTCTAAAAGACGTTCTTCTTTAAGATTTATAATATTAACTACAAAACAAAACATAGGAAAAAATTAAAGATTACTTCGTTCACTTTCTGTTTAGTGTGGATGTGGAGGTGATTTCCATCCAGCAACCTGAGTGGGCCAAGAACTGTTCTTTAAACCATAGTGCTTCTTCTTTAGTGATTATGAAAGCCGTTTAGTCCGTTCTTGTACTGGTGGACCGTAAACTGTTACCCTTCTTCCACATACATTGTTGCTGGCAGAGAGCCCAGAATGATAGAAACGTCACCCTGTTCACAGCCAACTTGAGCTCTGAGGTGTTCTTGAAAGTCTTTCTCAGAAACTTGTCTATAGTTTAGAGATTGAAAAGTTGAGGGGAAGTAAATATGTTATTTTTTCATATATGGTAAACAGTTTAAAACCTACAGTAACTCTTCTCTCTGAACATTGTTTAGTTTAACTAATTGCATAGGTTTGGTCTATTGCCTTAATGTAAGCAGTTGTGTTGTACAGGGACTTAAATGATCTTTAGAAATACGGCTTTGGCAGCATGACAAGTGGATTCATTGGCCAGGTCAGCACATAGTCATTTTTGGTGATTCATGTGTAGTTATTAGGCCTTTGGTGGCATGTGTGAGCTTCCAGAGGTCAGAAATGATCCTGAAGTGCTGTACTCGCCAATGCATTAGCTGACACAGGAAGAGAAAATCAAAACCGTAGAGGAATCGATTAATTGTGCTGTGATTTTACATGACTGAAATAGAAACACGGCGTCAGATAATGCTGCAGGGCTAGCGGCCATCCATTCACCGCTAACACAGACATCCAGGATAATACCAGTTGATCTCACTGGGAGCACTCCATTTCTCTCTCACACACACACACACACACACACACACGCACAGATAGAAACATTTCATTTAAAACAATGATTTAACTAACAATTATTTCATGGGGGTTTAAACTACTTGATGTATTTCTCCTTTACAGCACAGGCACTGCATAACACAAGAAATAATACTGCAGTTTATACGGAGGTGTAGCCCATAAGGATGCATCATAAGTATGTTACACTATAAATCTATTTGATGTGTTATTTCAAATTAGTTGACATGCTGAAGAGACTTTATCCTAACTTTCATTAAGGTTTGGGGGGTTTTTTTGTTTAAAAAAAAAAAAAAGTCCTCCATTTTGTTTTCATTTGACACATATTGAACATCTGCTACACTGGAATTGAGAATTTGGCAGACTCTAGGTAATGGAAATTTTTATTTGACTGGAATATTTTGCTAAAACTAAACTAGATCACGTTAATCATGTAAACAATAACTCTTAACACCAAAGGATACAAAAAGAAAAGAGGGTGGCAGATGCTAAAACACACACAGGTTTTTAATCATCACGTTTTTGTCTTTGGTTCTTTTCTGATATGATTTATAATAACACATTTTAATGGAATACACTGTAACATGCCTGCGTTGCATCAGAAAGCACGTCCCATCAGATGTCTCCACATTGTCAAAGTAACCACACGCACTGTTAAAACAAGTTTGTTTTTGGGTGATGAGCACTGAGTTTATTGAGTTCCTCAAATGCATCACTGATTAGTTATATTTCTTTAAAAGACTTGTGTTGGAATAATTGCCGTACTCCTGCTGTTGTCACTAAAATGGCATATTAGGGATTTCAAGAAATATGTTGTCTGTTCGCAGTCTTCTAGTATATACCTCATGGGATTTGAGTTTGCAGATGCTGTGTTCTCTTTCCGTTCCTTCCTAGACAAGATATTTTATTTGACAGTTTAAAAAAAATACACACAAGTGGTTCGTATGCGTGCCTAAACTATATATATAATGTTCAAACTTGAACAGGGACTGCGACCTGGTTTTCACAATGGAAAACTAGATTTTTAAACTGAAATATTTCATGGGGTGGTGCCACACAAATGTTAATTCATAATGAATTGCAGTGCGGCACCTTATGATGATGATTATAATGAACGTTGCCTTATTTAAAGAGATTGAATGGATCATAATGATTATGTAAATTTCCAGACTTCTTCATTTGTTTTTAAACCAAAGTCAATATGAACAGGTAAAAGTGTACATTTCAAGTCCCAAATGCATTACTAGTTCATTCCTCTGATCCACATGTAGTGTAGCATAGGTTTGTCACCAACTGCATTAAGCTCCAATGGGATCCTGTGAGTGTAAATATATATTTTAATAGATCATTAGACTACACTCGTAGCTGTTTTTCAGTTGTGGTTAATTGGCTTTAAAAAAAAAAAAAAAAACAGTCACAGGGTCAACATCATAGAATCATTTGGGAAATCTGCTGTGAATGTGGTACATTATGCATAAACAGACTGAAGTCCTGCACATAGTGAATGTCATGTACTCAGTTTATGAAAGAAAGTTTGTCTGAAAGTGTGTTTGAGTTTCTTAAAAAAAAAAAAAGATCCTGATGGTGATCAACTTTTCAACTCCTTTATGCTTATTTATTGTGCAGCACAATTTTCCCAAACCAAATTAATGCATTGGACTAAACCCACATGCACAGTAGTCGTCATTATGAATATCTCTACGACCACAAACGAACTTAACAGCTTGCTGACGAACTGAAGTGACACAACGAGATTATTGGACTGTTGTGCAGCAAAATAACATCATTTTTTCAAGGAAATAATCCAAAATATTTCAAAATGTGGTGTCTAAATGTGTCTACAAACTTTCTTGAAATGTGAGTCCAGTCATGACATGCACTTTGGGGAGGACATGCTGTACACAGTCATCCCATCAGAGGGAGCTGTTGGCAACAGCTGGCATCTTGTATTAGTTGTGCAAACAAAGCATTTCATCTTTCTATAACCCTACCTCTAATTATAAGTATATAAATCACTGGCAATAGTATGTAGACATCAACAAAAATTCCCTAAGATCAATACTATATATTTCATGATTTAGAGTTTCCTGTTTAAATATTTGTTGTGCTTTTTTTTTTTTTTTTTTTTTTTTTCCCCTCTTTTTCTTTCCACACTCTGGATATTGTTCTTTATTTACCATGGGAATCGAATTATGTGTACATAACTTTATAAAAGATAAAAAAGTGTGAAAGCATTCATGAAAATAAAACTTTATGGCAATTTATTTTTGTGTGGCCTCAACAGTTAAATTGACTGACATCTTCCTGTTTGGTTTTGTTTGATCTGTTAGAGTAAGACAACGTAAAAATTTTTTTATTTATATAGAGACAAGTATGTAGTATAAACCAACTAAGCTAATTTGCCACGCCCTCCCTAGATGGGCTTTTAAAATACATAAAACTCAGCATCACATACACAAGAGACAAAACACACAATACTGTGCAAACTGGTTTAACTGAAACGATTAACAGGATCATTTTTATGATCAATTTATTGTTAAAGTCATTCAGAGGATTTGCTGTTTTTCTCTGTTTTATATGCTTGAAATTTGAATAGTATTGATCATGGAAGGTCATTCTTGACCTTTGGGAATAGTACATGTAACAAAATAATCCAAGCTTAAAGGTCTAAATTAATACTTTTGGTTTAAAACAAACAATTTGAAGACTTCATGCTGCATGGGCTCTGGGAAATGTTTTGCAATTTTTCTGACATTTTAAAGACTTAAATGATGAATCAAATATTGGCCAAAAGATAAATTGATGATGAAAATCGTGTGTTAGTTGCAGCCTGTAGTTTCTCTGCAAAATGTTGAGAATTCACAGCTGGTTATTTATCATATTGGTCAATATAGTCTACTTTTTTCTAATTATAAACAACTTAAAACCAAGACTCAAATGTTCTATGGTGTTCACAATGAGTGGGGGGATATTTGCTTCACTTGTATACACTGAAGTGTAGCTTCATCTCCAGATTACATCTTGTCAAACTCATTTATCCAGTGGTGTGAATGAATATTGCTTAAAAATAACCCCTCCTCCCAGTTATAACTCAGTAATGTCAGGCCAGTTCAAAACACTGGGACACATTCTTTCCTACCAGGAGGTATCCAACAAGAGGCCTGTTCAATAGGCTGTCTGTCTATTGTCTGTGTGGAGGGCAATTATAAATCCTGCTAACTTACTAAAACCAAATAAATCATCATTATGACTCCACTTATTGTAAAAATAAGATTAAAACAACATAATTAACCATCTTCCTCTATCACTGGCAGGCTTCACGAGAACAGACATATTGGGTGAAAGAATAACGTCGATTTTCGCAATTTTCTTTCCCCTTTAGACTCCACCAATCGCAGCCTATAGAAGCAGAGACAATGCAGTATGGGGAAGTAGGTTAAAGTTCAATCAAAGAAGACACGCAAGGCAGCGCTGCAGCCCGTTCCCACAGCGGAGGAAGCGCCACCATGCTCTGGAAAGACTCTGCATCTCTCAGCGCTGCTGGTTAGACTCGCGGTAAACTTCACTGCTGCAGAAGCAACAATGATATTATTGAGTGATATTTTTCCGCCTGTGAGGCGGGATGGCGGAGGGGACGTGCTCCTGCAGACTGAGCAGAGGACTATATGTGGGGGCTGGGTTTACAGGGGTTAAAGGTCACAAGCCTCCTGGGTTCCTTTGACCAGCACATCGCTGCATGGATGAGCGAGATGAGTTAATCAAACCATCCGCAGTCCAGTCTGCAAATTCTTGAGTTCGCAGGAAACGTTTTTCAGGGGATGCCGCGCCAGAAAAAAAAGTCTATATTTGATGCCAAACAAGAAAACAAAAACAAACGAGGGATCCCATGTTTTGTGAGAGCATTGAAGGACTACATCCGCAAAGATTGCATCGCCTGCGCTCCTCTCCCAACCCCCACAAAGAGAAAAACAACAAAAAAAGGTGCTCTCACGATTTCAAGCATGACAGAACTTCTTGTTGGTGCAAAAGTGGTGGCAAAGAGGGCCGCAGAGGGTACAACGTGTAAGGTACGTGGCGATATTGGGAGTTTTCTGCATGATGGGTAAGTTAGCAATTCATTCAATTGAATAAACCTCAATACAAACCAAAGGTAGGCTGTCTGCAGCTTCTCTCTATTCCATTACAGATTAACGCGTGTGGTCATTATATAGAGTGTAAGAAGTGTTTGTTTGCGTTTCCAAAAGTTTGAATAATCTGAGAAGTGCTTTAGTTTAGGTTATTTCGCCTTATCGGACTGCTCGTTCGTTAAAGGAAATTGGGTAGCGCCATGTGCACTAATCCTAACGTAGGCCTACATAATGTATTTTTATTTTTTAGATAATTTGAATAGTCAAACTTAATGTATTTTGTACCTCAGGAGTCACGATAGCTTAATTTGTTTACTTAAAGTTGATTTGCAAGTCTTTGTTAGGTGTTTTGGCACATTTGGGCTCATCCGGGCTCTATTTAATTAATCCGCAGAGAGTTAACCTACAAATTCATCCACCCACTGTTTACCAGCTGGTGGTGTTTCAATTAGTTAGGTAATTGAATAAACGCTGGTTTGATCGTCACTGAGGTGCATTGGCCTATTTAATTGACGGGAGTTGACAAGCTCGTCATCACGTCACGAGACGCTGTTGGCGCCAGTTTCTTTTTAAAGCTGCACGCGGAGAGCTGCGACCGCATGTGTGAACTCATTATAGCTCAGTTATAAAGTCTCCAGTTAAAGATGGCGGTTAAAGATTTCTAACTTTTTCATATTTTTGAAGATGGAGCCTCAAAGTTTAACCCCCCCCCCGTGTGTGTTTTGCACGAGCAGCCAGTGAAACCTGTTAAACATGAAATATGAAGTGAAAAGTATAACCTGTATATAGCATTGATAGACTATTTCACTTTGGAAGAACACATGTGGCACAAAATATAAAATGCACCTATTTATGAATCAAAATTTCATTGTTGAGCATAAAAGGCACATAGCGCTCATTATCAAGTCAGATGGCTTCAGGGGAATTATATTTTCCCACAATGTTTCATGATCGTATTAAACTGTGATGTCAGCTTTCAATGGTGGAAAGTAACTTGTACATTTACTCAAATACTTAAGTACAATTCTGAGGTAGGTTACTTGTACTTAACCTATTTCCAGTTAATGTCAGGACTACATTTATCTGACCACTTTACTTTCTGGTTATTTTGCAGGTTACGACAATTAAACAAATTTTAAGTGTAATGTATTCATTCTCCAATAATGAGTTGTCGGATCAGTGGTAACTATTCGTCTCCATTTGTCACCATCGGTTGACTTTTGTTCTGTTTCAGATGGTCCAGACTGGAAGTGTGTTGCCTGGAGGAGGACTTGGAAGTAATCCGCTACATCAGTCCCCCTCCAACGTCCCCCTGCGTCTCTCATGGTCCTCCAGCTAAGGTGCATCTAGTGTAGTTAGTGAAGTAGCTCAGTATCTACTGCCCTAGTTGCTCCTTCTGCTTGGAGGGCTTGTTCTTTTTCAGGATTTTACTACGTTTGCCCCAAAAAAACTACCTAATCTCTGTGATGAAATGCCTCATGTCTTTTTTTTTTTTTT